>MDKI01155780.1:0-34764 GCA_005239505.1 Nicotiana paniculata | reverse complement strand
GTTCAAAGATAATAAGCATACTGGTTCAAAGATAATAAGCAACTCAAAGTTTGACTAAAGATAGACATAAGGCACGTAATGGCATACTCGTGAGTCCTAAAACTACCCGATATAGCACGATAGTCTCCACGTACGGACTCTCGTCACGTTGTACGCACGTAGCCCCCAAAACAATTACACACAGCATATGTATAACACCTATGGGGATAATTCCCTCTTACATGGTTAGAAAGGAGACTCACCTCGTTTCGAATCTACCCCTTGGACCAAGGATGCGCCCGAATATCCGAACTCTACACCCGAGGACTCGCAACTAGCCAAATACGGTATAATAACATCAATGCATGCTCAAAGTAGGGAAATTATCCTGTTTATTCAATAATTCAACATTCTTGAAGAATTTCAAAAATCACGCTCGGATTCCAATAATTCTCGAAGGGAACACTCACCCAAAGCCTAAGGATCATTACTATACGATTCTTATTTGATTTCATAACAAATTCACGGGTAAATTCTCAAATTATCGCAAGCTCTAGGTTACTACCCAATTCTTGATTTTTCACTAATTTAGGTAGTAAATTAAGCTAGAAATCCATTCATGAAGCTAATATTAGAGTAGATTTTACTTACCTTAAATGACCAGGTCGTTTGCCCCTCAACAATGGTAGAAATCGCTCCAAGGAAGAAGAAGAAGATGAGAAAAATGTGTTAAGACCCGTGTATAAAAACACACTGTCTGGACAGTGTTTTTGCACCTTCGGCTCGAGGACCGTACATGCGGTCTCGCACCTTCGAGCAAAGGCTCGCACCTGCGGAAATGGACTGGGGAACCTGGGCCCGCACCTGCGGAGTGGAGACCATACCTGCGACTCCGCTCCTGCGAAACTTTTTCTGCACCTGCGTGAATTGGCCAAACCACTAGGGGTCGCACCTGCGAGGCTGGGACCGCAGGAGTGGTCCCGCACCTGCGGTCACACCAGAATAGGTGCACCAGCAGTTGTTTCAGCTGGTTTTTGGCCTCGTGTGGTGTCCGGGAGGCACCTGGGCCCACCGATCCCCCGTCCATATATACCAACAAGTCCCAAATAATAATACGGACTCGCTCGAGCCTTCGGCACATCCAAAACAATGCTAAAACTCAAAATCACACCTCAACACCCCAAGAACAAAACTTAGGAACTTTAAGTTTTCTAGACTTTGCTAACAATGCGCCGAACCGACCTATACAACTCGGAATGACACCAAATTTTGTAGGCAAGTCATAATTAACATAACGGAACTATTCCCGATCTTAGAATTCCATTCGGACCTCGATAACACAAAAACACATCCCAAACCAACATAGGAACTTAAGGAACTTCTTATTTCAATATTGGGCACCAAAATGCCCCCGGGTAATCATAAACTCATTCTGAACATACGCCCAGGTCCAAAATCATCACACAAAGCTACCGGAACCGAAGAAACTCGATTCCGAGGTCATTTACTCAAATTTTTGACCGAAGTCAAACTTGACCTTAAAGGCCAACCTTAAGGAACCAATTGTTCCTATAGCACTCTAAACACCCCCCGAATCCCGGACCACCAGTCCCCGCAAGTCATAAATCATAAGAAGCCGCTATGGGAAGTTTTATTTAGGGGAACGGGGTCCGATAATACAAAACAACCGGTCGGGTCGTTACATTCTCCACCTCTTAAACAAACGTTCATCCTCGAACGGGTCTAGAATCATACCTGAAATGCTGAGTATGTGTGGATATCTACTCCGCATGTCCTCCTCGGACTCCCAGGTCGCCTCCTCAACTGGATGGCCCTTCCACTTGACTTTCACGACAGAAACTCTCTTGGACCTCAACTGGCGGTCCTGCCTATCAATAATAGAAACTGGCTCCTCCTCATAGCCCAACCACTCATCCAACTGAATAGTGCTGAAATAAACTACATGAGAGACGTCAGTTTGGTACCTCCGGAGCTTGGACACATGAAAAACTGGGTGAACTCCTGATAAACTGGGAGGCAAGGCCAGATCATAAGCAACCTCCCCAACTCGCCTCAACACCTCGAATGGACCTATAAACCTCGGGCTTATCTTGCCCGTCTTCCCAAACCTCATAATACCTTTCATAGGCGAGACTTTCAACAAGACCCTATCTCCCTCCATAAATGATACATCACGCGCCCTCTGATCCGCATACCTCTTCTGTATGGAATGTGCTGTACCGAGCCTCTCCTGAATCAGCTTCACTTTCTCCAAGGCATCCATCACCAGGTCGGTGCCATATATCTTAGCCTCGCCAGGATCAAACCACCCGATAGGAGAACAGCATCGCCGACCATACAAAGCCTCAATGGTGCCATCTCAATGCTGGATTGGTAACTATTATTGTAAGCAAACTCGGCCAAAGGCAAGAACTGGTCCCACTGACCTCCGAAGTCAATCACACATGACCTGAGAATGTCCTCCAATATCTGAACTGTACGCTCCGACTGACCATCAGTCTGAGGGTGAAATTTTGTGCTGAGGTCTATCTGGGTGCCCATCTCACTATGAAATGCTCTCTATAAGTGTGAGGTAAACTGAGGACCTCCATCTGATATAATGTATACCGGCACACCATGCAACCGGACTACCTCCCGTATGTAGATCTGGGCCAACCTCTCAGATGTATATGTAGTAGCTACTGGAATGAATTGCGCCGATTTGGTCAATCTATCCACAATGAACCAAACCGCGTCCACATTCCGCAAAGTCCAAGGCAACCCAACCACGAAGTCCCTAGCGATGCTCTCCCACTTCCACTCAGGAATGGGCATCTGCTGAAGTAGGCCTCCTTGCCTCTGGTGCTCATACTTCACCTACTGGAAATTAAGACACCTAGTCACATACCCCACAATGTCCTTCTTCATCCGCCTCCACCAGAAATGCTTCTTCAAGTCATGATACATCTTCGTAGCACCAGGATGAATAGAATACCGAGAACTGTGTGCCTCCTCTAGAATCCTCTCCCTCAGGCCATCAATATTAGGAACACATAAGCGGCCCTGAAGTCTCAGAACACCATCTTCGCCAATAGTAGCCTCCTTGGCCCTACTCTGAATCACTATCTCCTGAAGCTCTGCTAAGCACGGATCATAGAACTGCCAGGACTTAATATCTCCTAATCACAAAGACTGAGCAACCACATGTGCTAAAACCCGACGAGGTTCTGAAAGGTCTAAGCTCACTAGGAGATTGGCCAAGGACTGAATGTCCAAGGCTAGAGGTCTCTCCTCTGCTGCAATATAAGCTAAGCTACCCATACTCTCAGCCTTCCTGCTCAAAGAATCTCTTACCACATTTGCCTTGCCCGGGTGGTAAAGAATGGTGATATCATAATCCTTCAAAAACTCAAGCCATCTGCACTGTCTCAAATTAAGATCCTTCTACTTGAACAAGTACTGCAAGCTACGATGGTCTGTATAAACCTCACAGGACACTCCATACAAGTAGTGCCTCCAATCTTAAGAGCATGAACAATCGCCACCAACTCCAAATCGTGCACAGGGTAATTCTTCTCGTGAACCTTCAGCTGGCGTGAAGCATAAGCAATAACTCTCCCCTCTTGCATCAATACACACCCCAAGCCAACGCATGAAGCATTTCAATATACTGTGTACATCCCAGAATCGGAAGGCAATACTAGAACTGGTGTTGAGGTCAATGCCGTCTTGAGCTTCTGGAAGCTCGCCTCACACTCATCATACCATCAAAACGAGGCATTCTTCTGAGTCAATCTAGTCAATCGGGGATAGTAGCCTTCTAGGCCAAAAAAGCTCCTGATCTTTGTAGCTAAAGTAGGACGCGAACAACTCTGAACTGCCTCGATCTTCTGAGGATCAACCTTGATACCCTCTCCGGATACCACATGCCCCAAAAATTCCACGGAATCCAACCAAAACTCACACTTGGAGAACTTAGCATATAGCTTCTGTTCTCGCAAAGTCTGGAGCACAACTCTCAAATACTGCTTGTGCTCCCCCAGGCTACGTGAGTAAATCAAAATGTCATCAATGAAGACAATGACGAAGGAATCAATATACGGCCGGAACACCCTATTCATCCAGTCTATGAATGTCGTTGGGACATTAGTCAATCCAAAGGACATAACTAGGAACTCATAATGGCCATATCTCGTACGAAAAGCAGTCTTCGGAACATCTGAAGCACGAATCCTCAACTAATGATACCCCGATCGCAAATCAATCTTAGAAAACACACGAGCACCCTGCTACTGGTCAAACAAATCATTGATGCGCGGCAAGGGATACTTGTTCTTGATGGTAACCTTGTTCAAATGGCGGTAATCAATTCACATCCGCATAGACTCATCCTTCTTCTTCACAAATAAAACTAGAGCACCCCACGGCAATACACTCGGTATGATGAACCCCTTAGATAACAACTCCTCAAGCTGCTCCTTCGGAGCCATACGGTATGGAGGAATGGATATAGGTTGGGTGTCTGGAGCTAAATCAATGCAGAAATCAATATCACGGTCCGGAGGCATGCCCGGAAGATTTGAAGGAAAAACATCTGGAAACTCTCGAACCACTGGCACTGAATCAATCATCGGAGACTCGGCGGTGGTGTCTCACACGTAAGCAAAATAGGCTAGACAACCCTTCTCGACCATATGTCGAGCCTTCAAAAATGAAATAACCCAGCTGGCTGTGCTAACTGAAGAACCCCTCCACTCCAGCCTAGGTGACTCGGCCATGGCTAAAGTAACTGTCTTGGCATGGAAATCAAGCGCGACATGATAAGGAGACAACCAATCCATGCCTTGAATAACCTCAAAATCAACCATGTCGAGCAATAAAAGGTCAGCTCTGGTCTCGAACCCACAGAAGGTGATCACAGAAGACCGATACACCCGGTCTACCACCACAGAATCGCCCACAGGAGTACACACATATATAGGAGATCCCAAGGACTCACGAGAAACATACAGAAAATGAGCAAATAGGGCTGAGACATATGAATAAGTGGATCCTGGATCAAACAACACTGAAGCCTCTCTACCACATACTGAGATAATACTTGTGATCACAGCGTCTGAGGCCACTACATCTGATCTAGCCGGAATAGCATAGAACCTAGCTGGAGCACCTGAAAACTGAGCCCCACCGGAGTGAACAGGAGCTGTCTGACCTCCTCCTGGCTGGCCTACACCTCTAGGACGACCCCTGCCGACCTGTCCTCCACTTCTAGGTGGCTGGACTTCTGGTGCTGAACTCATAAACTGATAACCCTGCTGCACTGCCTTGCCCCAAAACTGGGGACAAGCCCTCTTCACATGGCCCAGGCCCCCGCACTCGTAACATCTCACAAGTGACATATCCTGTTGTCCCGAAGAAGAAGAATCCTGAATGGCCGGAGGGCGATGTGAACCCTCAGGCATAGCACTGAAACAGGAACTGGAGGATCTCTGGCGACTGAAGTAACCACTAGGAGAACTTTGAATAGCTGTAGGACGATAGGAGCGCTCTGGCATGGCACTGAACTGTGGCCTAACTGGGACACCTCGGGGAGGTGGCGGAGGTGCTGAATAAGAAGGCTTGCTGGGCTGACCACCCCCAAAGCGACCTCTGATCCTAGCTGGGGCATCCCTGAAATCTCTTGAGAACCTAGCCCTTTTATCCTGCTGACCCTGCTCCCTGCTCCTCAACCGATAACCCTCGATCCTGCGAGCAATCTCCACTACGAGCTGATAAGGAGTACCATATCCACCTCTTAAGCCATGGTGGATCTAATACCTGGATGCAACCCTGCTACAAACCTCCACACTCTCTCAGCGTCGGTGGGTAATATCATAAGAGCATGGCGTGACAACTCTCAAAATCTGGCCTCATAATCTATCATGGACATCTGCCCCTTCTCTAACCGCTCAAACTGACCCCGCGGCTCTTCCCTCTCAGAGGGTGGAATATATTTGTCCAAGAACATCTGTGTGAACTGCTCCCAAGTGACAGTAGGAGAATCTGCTGGCCTGCTGAGAATATAAGACTGCCACCACCTGCGAGCTCTGCCCTCTAACTGGAATGTAGTGAAATCCACTCCATGGGACGCTAGGATCCCCATGTTGTGCAGTCTATCCTTGCACCTATCAATGAAGTTCTGGGCATCCTTGCCTCGCTCACCCCCAAAGACTGGAGGGCGCAATCGAGTCCATCTGTCTAACATCTTCTGCTGATTACCATCGGTAGCGGCCTCGGATAGCAGAGGTAGCGTCCCCTCCTGGGTCTGTAACATCAGATGCTCGTGTCCTCACCATTTGTGAGAGAATAGAAGAATGAATTTAGTAAATCATCGACTGCACGATAGAATGAGAACAAATAGAGGTTTCCTAACACCCTGTAGCCTCCCGAAGATAAGTACAGACGTCTACGTACCGATCCACAAGACTCTACTGGGTTTGCTCGTGACTCGTGAGACTTATGTGAACCTAGTGCTCTAATACCATGTTGTCACAACCCAAAATCCCAGACGGGTCGTGATGGCGCCTAACACCGGAGTCAGGCAAGCAAACAATTGTTTACTAGTGGGATCCCACATATTTCCCGAAGTTTTAAACTTAGCTCATTTAAATAAAAGAGAAAACATTTACCAATTAAAATACATACAGCCAAAATGATCATGATCCAATATGTATACAGTCTTAAATAAGAGTTTACTATGTGCGTGCCAGGAACTAGTGTCGCAAGTCAACATGCGAACTAGTATAATATACAAAAGATGATACAAAATTGTACTGCTATCTGAGAGGAATAGACAGAAATAAACAAAAAGATAACTCCATAGCACAATTGAGAAGCGTCAGAGGATGCATCTCACCGTGGAGTCCGGTCCAGAAGATAAGTCAAGCTCCGGTCGGATAACCAGAAACACCAGCCTCAGAACCTGTACAATTAAGTACAGAAGTGCATCATGAGTACATAAATATATATGTACCCAGTGAGTATCCCTCCAAACCTCGAAGAGGTAGTGACGAGAGGTCGACATGACACTCACTAAGGCCCAACAGTAATAATGTAAAACAGGATATACGGAATGCAGTAGACATGTGAGGCAGTAAGCAACATATACCAATCAAATACAGAAAACCGGGAAACTACTGAAAATAAGCAACAATGTACACTTTCCTTTTCCCCCCAAATATCTGTCAAATCAATATCAATGGAAAACACTACCCAATAGCCCAAGTGCACACAAGGGTAAGACAACTGGTCGGAGTCATAAGGAAATATCTAGACACTGAATGGACGTAAATCTTCCCCCGCTCGCGAATCATACCTGCGACTCGGTTGCTGACACATTTATACATTTACCATAAAGCTTCCCTCGATCGCGAATCATACCTGCGACTCGAGTGCTGACACACTTATGTATAATTACCATAAAGCTCCCCTCGATCGCGAATCATACCTGCGACTCTAGCGCTGACTCTTATATATAATTAACATAAATCTTCCCTTGATCGCGAATCATCCCTGCAACTCGAGTGCTGATATATATATATATATATATATATATATATATATATATATATATATATATATATATATATATATATATATATATATATATATATATATATATATATATATATATATATATATATATATATATATATATATATATATATACCGGATAAGCTCACGCATCATATATATATAACACCTATGGGGACAATTCCATCTTACAAGGTTAGAAAGGAGACTCACCTCGTGTCTAATCTACTCCTTGGACCAAGGATGCGCCCGAATCTACGAACTCTACACCCGAGGACTCGCAACTAGCCAAATACGGTACAATAACATCAGTTCATGCTCAAAGTAGGGAAAATATCCTATTTATTTAATAATTCAACATTCTTGAAGAATTTCCAAAATGCAACCTCGGGCCCACATGCTCGGATTCCAATAATTCTCGAAGGAAACACTCACCCAAAGCCTAAGGATCATTAATATACGATTCTTACTTAATTTTATAACAAATTCACGGGTGAATTCTCAAATTATCGCAAGCTCTAGGTTACTACCCAATTGTTGATTTTTCACTAATTTAGGTAGTTAATTAAGCTAGAAATCCATGCATGAACTTAATCTTAGAGTAGATTTTACTTACCTTAAATGACCAGGTCATTTGCCCCTCAACAATGGTGGAAATCGCCCCAAGGAAGAAGAAGAAGAAGAAGAAGATGAGAAAAATGTGTTAAGACCCGTGTATAAAAACACACTGTCTGGACAGTATTTTTGCACCTCCGGCTCGACGACCGCACCTGCGGAAATGGACTGGGGAACCTGGGCCCGCACCTACGGAGTAGAGACCGCACCTGCGGTTTCGCTCCTGCAGAACTTTGTCCGCACCTGCGTGAATTGGCCAGACCACTGGGGGTCGCACCTACGAGGCTGGGACCGCAGGAGCGGTCCCGCACCTGCGACTGGTCAACCGCACCTGCGGTCACACCACAACAGGTGCACCAGCAGCTGTTTCAGCTGGTTTTTGGCCTCGTTTTGTGTTCGGGAGCCACCAGGGCCCACCCGAGCCCCCGTCCAAATATACCAATAAGTCCCAAATCATAATACGGACTCACTCGAGCCTTCAGAACACCCAAAACAATGCTAAACTCAAAATCACACCTCAATACCCCAAGAACCAAACTTAGGATCTTTAAGTTTTCTAGATTCCGCTAACAACGCGCCGAACTGACCTATAAAACTCGGAATAACACCAAATTTTACAAGCAAGTCATAATTAACATAACGAAATTATTCCCGGTCTCAGAATTCCGTTCGGACCTCGATAACACAAAAACACGTCCCAAACCAACATATTAACTTAAGGAACTTATTATTTCAATATTGGGCTCCGAAATGCCCCCGGGTCATCAGAAACCCATTCCGAACATACTCCCAGGTCCAAAATCATCACACGAAGCTACCAGAAACCGACGGAACTCGATGTTGAGGTCGTTAACCCAAATTGTTGACTGAAGTCAACCTTGGCCTTAAAGGCCGATCTTAAGGAACCAATTGTTCCTATAGCACTCTAAACACCCCCGAATCCCGGACCACCAGTCCCCGCAAGTCATAAATCATAAAACGCCGCTATGGGAAGTTTCATTTAAGGGAACGGGGTCCGATAACAAAAAACGACCGGTCGGATCGTTACATTTGGTGTCATTCCGGGTTGGTTGATTGGTTTCGACACGAGTTTTTAAAGTTGGAAGATTTAGAAGTTTATAGTTCAATTCATAGTGCGATTTGCATTTTCGGTGTTGTTTGATATGATTTAAGAACCTGAGCAAGTCCGTGTTAGGACATAGAACTTGGTTGTGTGCTTGGACGGGGTCTTGGGGGCCTCGGGTGTGTACCGGGTAGGCTAACGACCATTTTTCTCTTATTTTGAACTGTTGTTACGTGTCATCTAGTTTTCTTCTTCGGGTTCGCATCTTCTCCTCCGCATTTGCGAAGAGTAATTTTGGAGGAGGAATTAATTGTTCATCGTGTTTGCATGACCTCGTTCGCGATCGCAAAAGTCTGTTTACTCCTCCTTCGCATTCGCATATTCTTTATCCGCGTTCACATAGTTCTTTCATTTGGGCATCAAATTATTACTTAAATGAGATCTCCTCTTCTGCTTCGTGATTATGAAGTGTGGCTTTGGGCAGCAGATAATTTTACACTACGCGATCGCATAAGACCCTCCGCGATCGCGTAGCACATTTTGGACAGTATCCATTTTCCTTCTACGCGATCGCGTCATTTCTTCCGCGATGGCAATGTACAAATACCTGGGTAGGCAAAATATATTCCCAAAATGAGGGTTAGACCATTTTAATCATATTTTGACTTGTGGAGCTCAATTTTGAGCGATTCTTTGTGAGCTTTTCAAGCAAAATGATTGGGTAAGTGCTCTTCACCTAGAATTTAATATATTCCGTAATTTTATCTTTCTTTTAATCATTTAATTTTTGGTTTGAGTTGAGAAAAAAATATTGGTTTTTGAAGAAAGTTTTCAAAATGAAAAATCATGATTTGAGGGACGAAATGGTATCGAAATTTGATAATTTTAGTATGGTTGGACTCGTATTGGAATTGATGTTTGGGTTTTGTAAAATTTGTTCGGTTCCGAGGTGCGGGCCCGGGGTTCGACTTTTGGGGATCGCTTTTTAGATTTTGATAAATATTGGGACTTTATAATCCGGAATAGTTTCTCGTGAACTTTATTTATGCTTTGAAGTTATTGTAGTTAGATTTGAGCCGTCAAGAGGTAATTGCACCCCAGAAATTCA
Organism: Nicotiana paniculata; assembly: GCA_005239505.1. Classification (NCBI taxonomy): domain Eukaryota; kingdom Viridiplantae; phylum Streptophyta; class Magnoliopsida; order Solanales; family Solanaceae; genus Nicotiana; species Nicotiana paniculata. The sequence continues at coordinate 24,427 of MDKI01155780.1, read as the reverse complement.
TTTTAGAGTATCGGTTTATTTTCTTTGAGGTAAGTATCTTGTTTAAATTTGTGTGGGGGAAACCATCCCTCAAGAATTGAGTTAATTGTGTTATCTTGCTATGTGAAAGACGTGTGTGATGAGTGGGTACACAGTCTATATGTGGTATTGACTTTTTTAGATTGTCTAGCATCTTTTCATGCTTTTGATTAAATTGTCATAATATGTGGTATCTCGTTGTTAGACTACTCCTACATACTCCATATGATGTGGTTAATCCTTATTTGCCTCTTATTTGTTATTTGGCCCTTATATGCCTTGGTTGTAGTCATTGCCTTCATTATTATCTTGTTACCTCTTAACTGCTGAGTTATTCTATGACTACGTACATATATGCTACATGTTCAAGTTGTTGTGAACACCTGCGTAGTTATCACGTGCCTTATATGTCTTGTTTTCTTGTAAAAGTTGTTGTATTCCTTTGATTTTTACGTGGTTCCCTTATTGTCGTGTGCTCATACTATTGGTTGTAGAAATTTTTGTAATTGAGTTGTTGAATTCTTATTGTTGGTTTATATTATTGTACGGGGGATCGGGTTGCACGCCACAACATGTGAAATAAGGGAGGTGGTGGAATAAGGGAGGATATTTATATTGTAATATTATTTATTATACGGTGGGATCGGGTTGCACGCCGCAACAGGTGAAACAAGGGTGGATTATTATGGTGAAATAAGGGTGAAATACGATATTGATATTAGATGGTGGGATCGGGTTGCACGCCGCAACAGGTGAAACAAGGGTGGATTATTATGGTGAAATAAGGGTGAAATACGATATTGATATTATATGGTGGGATCGGGTTGCACGCCGCAACAGGTGAAACAAGGGTGGATTATTATGGTGAAATAAGGGTGAAATACGATATTGATATTATATGGTGGGATCGGGTTGCTCGCCGCAACATATTATGTTTATTGTTATGATATTGATGTTTGTTGTACGGTGGGATCGGGTTTCATGCCGCAACAGGTGAAACAAGAGTGGATTATTATATTGAAATAAAAGTGAATTATGATATTGATGTTATATGGTGGGATCAGGTAGCACGGAGCAATATAGTTGTGTATTTGGTATTCCCTGTTTTATTGTATTGGATTCAGTGTCTTCGTATGAAATTCTGAGAATTTGTATTTGCCGATTTTCACTTTGTTTTGTGAATTTAGTGATTATAATTGACATTACTGCCTTGTCGTCATTTCCTGAGCTCTTTTGCTAATGCTATTATTCTAGTGAATTGGTTTTCAAATTGCATTTACTACGTTGAGTCATTACCTCCAGCCCTGCTGAGTCGTTAGTAATATAGTGTTTTAAGATGAAAACACTTATATCATGCTACCTTGTGTGACTTAAAGTTAGAACCCGCCGTATATTTCAATATCTACTGTTTCTAATAATCGTTATATTTTATTTCAATGGTTTCCCCAAGTTAATCTTCTTAATCAGTCTAAGGTTTTTATTTTTCTTACAAAAGAATTGTTGTCATATTTTAATTTGATAAATTCTATATTAAATGCAATAGCTTATTCGATGTCATATCTTTATTTGAAAATGTTACTTTCTTCACTCAAATAATTTCTAAAATAAATTCATCTTTCTCGCTGATTTCCTATTTGGTCTAGAAACTGTAAATTTACCTTATGACATATAAATGGAACTCCTTGAACATCTTAGTTAGCATTTGACACGGATATTACGTACCGAATAGCACGTAGATTCTTGCCGTGCAAAGTGAGATGGAAAGATGTGGGCACAAAGTGCCATGTGTACTAAAGGTTGGGAGTTGCGATTTATGGTATAAGATAATCGAGAATTAGGATTAGTGGATTCGTGTATTAGAAACGATTGGATTGGTTAAGTTGACATCGTTTTCCTTACTTGAGCATTTTTATACTTGTCAATATCCCCACTATGTTATTGTTTAATTACTTGGTTAATTCTCATTGCCATTCGTGTTTCTTCTTATTGTTACTAATGTTTGCAAGTTGATATCCTTCTGCTATTGATATTACCTTGATAGTCCTTTCTTGTTAGGTTTAAGTCATATCCTGCAGGTTATATATATATTCGGTAGTGTCTTGACCTGGCCTCGTCACTACTCTACCGATGTTAGGCTTGATACTTAATGAGTACCACCGTGGTGTACTTATACTACACTTCTTTACATTTTTTTGTGCAGAACCAGGTACTTCTGATCGAGTTGGTTTTGAGATTTACGCTTGGTGAGGTTGGAGACTTCAAAGTGTACCTGCTGGACGTTCGCAGGCTCTGGAGACACCTTTTATTATATTTAATTCCATCATTTCCTTTTATTTCGGAACATTGATGTATGTATTATGTATGACTACTCCTAGAAAGGCTTATGACTTGTATTACCGGCTTTGGGAATTGTAAGTTTTATAGAGAATTCAATTTCTAAAGTTGTTAGATGTTATTAATTATTGTTACTCAGTATATGCTAGGCTTACCTAGTTCCTAAGACTAGGCGCCGTCACAATACCCAACAGAGGGGAAATTGGATCGTGACTCATTAGCCATTATTTTAACAAGTGTTTGAAAGCTAGTCTACAACTAGGAAAATACTATGTCAAGCAAACAGAAAAAGATATCTCGCAAAAAATATCGTCTAATCCACTTTTCTATCCTTGGTTCAAGGTTAGTATTTAGTATTAAATTCTACACTCATTAATAAATATTATTAAATATTTGTACAATATCTAGAACTATTGTCAGTTTTTAAAGGATTGGATTGGGGCTATCGATGGAGCTCATATTCCTGCATTTATTTCTATGGAAGTTCAACCAACATATAAAAATCGTAAAGGAGTTCTTTCTCAAAATGACCTTGATGTGTAGATTCTGATATAAATTTTCAATACATGTTTGCTGGTTGAGAAGGTTCTGCTTCAAATTCTAAAGTATTAAGAAACACCGTTTGGAGAGATCATCAAATAGGTTGAAAATTCCAACTACTAATTTACTAATAATTCATAAACCTATTCTTTTTTATTATCTTTTTAAAATATATAAATTGTACTTGTAACTTTGTAGAAAAATATTATATAGTTGATGGAGACTATGCAAATACAAAGGGCTTTTTACCACCTTACCGTTCAGTACGATATCATTAGAGAGAATGGAGCCAAACACAAGCTCTACAAATTGCTCGCGAGCTTTTCAAATGAAGACATTCAAAACTTCGAAATATGGTGGAGAGGAAATTTGCTGATTTGAAAAAAAGATTTCCTATATTGATGACTCCTCCTCCATGTACAATTAAAAAACAAGGGTGGATTATACTAGCATGTTGTATTCTTCACAATTTTATTCATAAGTGAAACTAGGAAGATGAATATTTTGAAGAGCACATGAAAAAAGAAATAGAAGATTCCCATAATTTGGATGATACTGATTCTGATTCCGATGATGAAGATCTTGGACGAGATCCGACTGATGTTAAATAACAATATATGTGCAATCTAAGAGATAGAATAGCTCATGAGATATGGAATGCTAGAGCAATTAGATAAAATTTCATACATTGTTGTTCCGAGAATTTTGTATGAGGAAGACTTGCTAAAAAAATTATTCGTAGTTTACTAAGTTTGCTTTCTAATCATTAGCATAAATATTAACTATGACGAAAAATATTTTATTAGCTCATATCTATCCTTTTTAATTTGTTATTGAAATTTTCATTGTTCTCTTTTAAGTTACAATATTATTTATATAGAGGATACTAGTTATTTTTATGATATTATGTATTACTTTTAAATTATTTAATGTATTTTATTACAAAATAATATGCATTTTTAACATATGAAAATATATAATATTTAATATCTATTATACCTATAAATATTTATCACACATTGAAAATTATTTACACATTAATATGAAAAAATATTTATTTATCTATATAATTATACTTATACAACCAAATATAACACAGGTAATTACATAGTGTTATTCACTCCTGGAATAGCCACCTTGTGCAAGCTGTTGTGGGCTATAAATGCAAAGAAGGATATTCTGTGGATTCAATGGATCCATAGCTTCTACATTAAAGATCAAAATGAAATGACTATGGGCACTCCTAAGCAGGCTTGTTGGCTAGAGATTGGTTCATCCAAAAGAGCTCCTTTGCTTATTTGAAAAACTATTATAAGCAGGGAAAGTTCTGCGTCAAGCATTTATATATTGCGACAAGGCCTCAATAGCAGAAGAGTCCCTGGAAAAAACTAACCATAGGATCCAAAGCATCAGTTCATACTTTGGCTGGCACTACATCAAAGACTAGCCACAGTTGATCAACTAAGAAAATGGGGAGTATCAGTAACAAGTGACTGTGTATTATATGGGAAGGATATTGAGGAGACAATTGAACATCTTCTGTTTGCATGTGATTACTCTAGAACTATCTGGGCTACATTATTGCAGTGGATAGGGGAAAGACACCATATTGAAAGCTGGGATAAGGAGATTGTATGGCTAATAAGGAGGGCTACCAGCAAAGTAAGAGGTGATATGCTAGTGTTTTTATTTGCAGCAGTGGTCTACCACACCTGGGCAGAGAGAAACCACCGGAGATTTCAAGGAAAGTTGACTTCCTGCACTCAAAGAATTAAAGACATTGTATTGAATTTGCACATCAGAGGCAAAGTGAACTCAAATGACAAAAGGACTTAGAAAGGCTACATAATTTCACTAGCTAGTTTGAGTCGATTTTAGTTGTAGACAGCAAAGGCTAGGTACTATTAGTACCAGGAAAATGTTTGATTTGTTTTTTTTATATAGTTTTTAGATAGTGTCTAGCTCTAGAGTCCAATTGAGCTAGCGGTTGTAACTACTTATACTTGGTTAAATAAAATTTTGACAATTTAACCAAAAATAAAATAAAATTACACTGTAATTATATCATGACAAATGAACAAATCATTATAATTACACAATAAATTAATTACACAACAAAGTAATTATACAGGCTTTTCCAAACAGACCCTGACAGCTTGTATGGATGATTGTTACCTATTGTATTGTATCGTATTGTTATTTTAAATACAATTTTTTTGATTGTTACTTAAATTTTGTTGTATCGTATCGTTAAATCCGTCATTACGTAACGACGTAAATTGCCACTTTATGTAGCGATCGATTTTGTGTGATTGCATCGTAACCTTATTTTTTCTCACATCTTACCATTCTATATTATTAAATAATTTTATTTTATTCGTATCTTTTTTCTTATCTCATCTTACCTTTTTATATTATTAAATAATTTTATTTTATTCTTTATTATATCTTTTTATATAGTAATAATAATAATAATTATATATCATACTTTATATTTTTACTATAATATTATAAAATTATTTATTAATATCATAAAATGAAGGATATATAACAACCATCCAAACAAGTTGTATATTACTCCACTCTGTCGAAATTAAACTTCTAAATTGTACTCCACTCTGGTCTGTCACATGCTCACAGCAAACTGTTAAAAAGGTAGTTTAGCAGCTGGGAGAAAAGAGTGAGAGAAAAAAGAATATTTCTGAAAGTAAAAGAAACAAAAAGATGAGAAGGCATCACCGGCGGCGATCATCGACGCCGTCAGTGGACTTCGGAGAAGACGAGGAAGAAGAAACATCATCGGAAGCACGAATGAAGTGCGTTTCATGCAAAGAGGATTATAGCTTACGTGACGCGGGCACGTGCAGAGAGTGTTACGAGGAAGCAAGCGAGACAGAGGAAGAGCTGAAGCGTGAGATCGAAGACCTTAAATGCAAAGTCAACTTCCTCCGTTTCTGGGCCCCACCTGACCCTCTCCACCACCTCCACCACCAACGATCTTCCTCCACTCATACTGTACCCTTCTTCTCCGACGTCGTTTTGATTGCTTCTCATGATGATGAAAATGGAAAGTCTACCCCTCACCCTGTACCGGTTCCTGCAAATCGCGCTGTTCTGGTCAGTACCCATTTTAATTTTTGATGTGTTTTTAATGGTTTTGCATTTGATTGAACCAATTTTTATTATCAAGATAATTCTTTTCGTACTTGGTGTATTTCTAATGGGTATGCAGTTGATTGAACAAATTGTGTTCCCAATAAATAGATAGGATTCCGGTAGATTGATGGTTAGTGCAAAAGTAGCCTAACGGTCGATATAGAGGACTGATATAGTCGACCCGAGTTAATTTTGGGGTTGAGGTGTAGTTGATTTTGATATATGGAGATTAAAATGGATGAGGAATTGTGATACAGGTATCTCTTTCATTATTTTGATAACACTTTCAAAATTACTGATAAAAAAGAGTATCTCTTTCATTAGTAAATATCAGATGGAATCATAGAGGAAGGCCTGGTAGGCAGGGCCGGATGTAGGGTTCAACTTATTCACTAGATAAGTACAAATAATTGATCTCGAACCCAATAAATCGATTAAGTTGTGGTAAAATCTCAATTTCAAAGTCATAACTTCAAATCCTGGATTTGCCTATGATGGTAGGTTGAGGACCAGTGCAACAGTAGGCTTAACTATGAACACGAGAAATGATCAGTGGAATCATCTGTTTCAAGCACTTTCTACGGGAAAAGGAAATGTCCGAGCCACTACAATGTATTTTACAAGTGTTGCAACTAGAATAGCACTCTTATTGTAAATCAGCAAAGATGATTTTTTTCCATATTGTGAGCTCTTGTGAACAAAATAAGGAAAAAATGCTGCGAAGTTGTTGGTATGGTATTGCATGGATCAAGTGCTTTTGAAAGAAAATAAATTGCTGGGAGTTTTAAGTTAGACCTGGAATGCAACATGGTATGTATTGGGTATGACTAAAGTTGTTTGGAGTTGATTTCTGTTAGGCATTTTTGTTTGAAAATGCTCAAAATCTGCAACAAAACTAGCGCATTGGCTGTATAAGTTGTGCCAGTAAGTCTGTGAAGAAAGTGATATGATGACGTATGGCCCTTTTACTGCTAAAAGGCCAGAATGTATGAAAAGCTGCAGTTGATGGACTAAGTTTCTATGCTGTCCTGCAGAGTTGTCAAAGGTGAAAGCATAGAAAAGCACCATGAATTGCTGGGTTATTAAGGGCAAAATAAAATTAAAACCATGGGCTTTAGCGAATGAAGGCACTAGTGCAATGAAAAATATAAAAAATATTATCATGAGTTTTGGTTAACAATAAATCTCACTTCGCAAGTATGGTTAATTTTCTAGCGCTATCCTCTTAACACATAGTGTAAGGAAGATGAGACGCATGCCTTAGTGCCTTGGTATCTGCACTAAAAGCTACCTAAGCGAGGCAAAGCTTCCAAACCTGAGCTTTAAGACTCAGGCACACTTCAAGAAAGCCTTCAACAACATGCTCGCCTGCTATACAGCGAAGAAAATTTCAAACTCACTCCATGTTTGATATTCTTTCTGGAAAATTTAATAGCTGATCCAATGGAAGTCATGTCATACAGTGTTACCTAGAGTGCTGCTGGCAACTTTTGACATTTTAATAATAATTCTTGTAGCCTTTCAGCATTTATTCTCTGTAGCGTTCTTGTATCATACCAGCATTGCTCCGCTATAGTGTATTGAACAATGTAATAGTAAACTTATTCCTAAGAAAGAGGGAATGCGAATGCTTGTTGCTTGAACTTGTATAAGAACACCTGATGTTTTACATCATCTGATGAAATATATCCAGTCTAAATATATCTAAGAATAGCTAAAAGATATGCCACATTAGACAATTTGCAAATTTCCAAAAACTTATTCACATGTTGGGGACTTATCATGTTGGTACTCTCCGTTCCTGGAGTCTTCATCTTCCGCTGAATCATCATGACAGAGCTCCTGAAAGTTTGTGAACAGTAGCATATCGAAGCTTACATTTAATAATCAGTATTTCATGATCAGTTTGTTATGGTTCTCCAAGATGCCAAAACTAAGTTTCCCCTATCGTCGTGTCTTTAATTCTTTTTTGCTTAGATATGCTCTGAGCTTCTGAAAAACATACCGAAATTCAGTCTCCTCTTTCTTTGTATCTGTTGTATATGATTTCGTTACTGTTTTAGTTGTTATTTTTCACTAAAGTGATCTATTACTAATCTATCTGAAATAGTTTGTTATAGTTTTGGCACCTCTAATTTTTTCAATATTTTGATATTCCATGCAGGCCAGTCGTTCGCCGGTGTTCAGAGCAATGCTTGAAAATGAGATGGAAGAAAGCCTAAGTGGCACGATTAAAATCAGTGATGTGTCATATGATGCACTTCGTGCCTTTGTGACTTATTTATACACTGCTGACGCATGCCTAGATGAGCTTATGGCTTGTGACCTTCTCGTTCTGGCAGAAAAATACCAAGTGAAGCATCTGAAGACGTATTGTGAGAAGTTTCTGATTTCCAAATTAAACTGGGAGAACTCACTTCCTAACTATGCCTTTGCTCACCAGCACAATGCAAAGAACTTGCTTGATGCAGCCCTGTCGTTGATCATGGAAAATATGGACAAGCTGAGCAAGCGAGAAGAATACAAAGAACTTGTGGAGAAAGATCCCAGGCTTGTCGTAGAAATCTATGAAGCTTACCTTTCCAAACAGGTGAACACTGCTGTGCATAAAGATCCAGTTTCTAAAGCATAGCCCATGTTCATATTAACTTCGGTACTACGAGGATTCCCTAATTTTAGTGGTTAAGATTATAATCCCCTGAAAGGTGAACGTAAATGCAACTGTTTGATTTGAATGTTCATTAATGCATGGATGTATTTTGTTACCGAAGAATTTGCCTTTTAACTTTTAGTTGCTGATGTTTATCTTGTAAGACTATTAGGCGAGTGGTTTTACTGGAGAGGGTTATCAATATAGAACTATAGACATATGTTCCAGAATTGCTATAATCACAAAGTTTCTAAGCTGATATTCTGTAGAACATTGAGTTTGATTAATGCTTAGTCATGTTCCAGCCGTGGAAACAGCCTTTTGCAAAAATGTAGGGTAAGACTGCATACAATAGACCATTGTGGTCCGGCCCTTCCCTGGACCCTGCGCGTATAGTGCACCGGGCTGACTTTTAATGCTTAGTCATGTTAAGACACATATGACACAATGGCTAAAAAACTCGAAGCAGGGCTACTGCACAGCTGAGAAAATTTATGTCTTTCATTTCATGAATCTTTTGAAGTACAGAAACATAGTGAAATGCTTTCCTTCTCTTAATGACTTGGAAGTGGGATAGCAAACTCAAGGAATTTTTCATCACATTCAAGGGCAGACATCTCCAGCCGAGGGTCTCTTGGAAACAACAACTATGTTGAGCTTCCAGGGTAGGCGTAAGGCTGCGTACATCTCACCTTCCCTAGACCCCACTTGTGAAAAATTACTGGGATTGTTGTTGTATTGAAGGGCAGACATATGTTGAGCATCTAAAATTACTCGTGCCTCAACACCACCATTGATCTGTTATCAACTAAGAAGAATGAATTCTTTGATGGATCAGGTGCTAAACTCATCCTTGTATGTCTTCCGAGTCCAAAGTCTATGCTTGAAAGTGGAAAGTTGATTAAATTGCTGCAGAGATAAGTATCAAATTCCGCATTGGAAAATGGTGCTTCCCCTTTTTCAGTAAATTCAAGAATTGTCAGCACAAACTCATCTTGCCTAACGTGGTCTCTCTTGAACAGCAGGTCAACTTCATTTCTGAGTTCACCTACTAATCTTGGTAATTGCATTTCTCCCTGATTACTTGCTGTTGTGGAAAATATAGAGATAATATTTCCAGTGGAGTTAAGTGGCAAGTGCGGGTTAATAAAATAACGAAGATCCACAAATTGAACCAACTTACATGGCCTAAAAGAAGTGCTACTAGTAGATTTTTCCCTTGGTACACTTGAAAATAAGTGCACTCAAAAGCTCAGCAGGAGTTGGATTCTGCGCTCTTGAGTGCATGTATTTTGGAGTTTGGAAAGAAGAATTTTCTCAGCAAACATTCTTCTAGTTTTGATTCAATCAATGGTGCAACCTTTCATTATTTTGATGATGGGAAGATGGATTCTCCCATAAAATGTGGAGAAGGAACAAAACTTGGATTACGACAGGCATGTACCACAACTAAATTGATTCAACTGAACCACTAGTAAACTAACAGTATAGGAATTTGCAAAAGGCAATCCTTTACGGAAAACTACCACTTCTGCTTCCGAATGATTGTATTTTTGAGGAATTCAGACATGGGGTACTTAATTTGGACAGTGAAGAACTCGGCTTCCTTATCGTTACAGTTTATAGTTGTATCGTCTTTTAATCTTCCAGCAAATGGATATATAATATGAGACTAGAGTTCTTGTAGTAGATGAGCTCTTTTGTTAGGTTCAGTGTCATTTGAAATTGCAGCATTGGCCTCTTTATGCTTGGGATACAAGAAGGACAAAGGCCTGTACATGTGACCATAAGCAAATGTCACTTAAAATCATCCAGCTCAGTATTTAATCCAAATCAAGGACTATATGACATGCTTCTTATGCACAAACTTTTATCACTTAACGGTTAATTCATGTTAATTTCACCTCAATTTATTACTTAAGCATACTAAAGTACTATGGCTTGATATAAACATCTGGTATGGCTAAGTTTTTTTTTTCCGGTAACTCATTCAGGCAAGCCAAATAAGCTTGGCTATCCAAGTCAAGAAAAATCGAGTTTGGTACATTGGGTCAAGTCGCATTAATCAACTTTCCATTAATATGATCAACTTTAATCGACTACTTTCACTATATATGGGAGTGAATCTTGCGCAACTAACGTCCAATATCTTCACAAGATGGGTGTTAAAAAGATGCAAATGCTAAGATGAATGTGTTATCTTACAAGATTTGATAAGATTAAAATTGATCATATTCGGCAGAAGTTGCAAGTAACACATATTAAGGATAAAATAAAAAGGTCGGTTGATGTGGTCTGGTTATATCCTGCGTTAACCTCTAGGTGTGCCGGTCCGTAAGAGCGAAACGATGGTGAATGAAGGTGTTAAAAGGAGACGAGCTACACCATAAATCACATGAAAGGAAGTTGTCGTAAAATACCTACATTATCTTAAAATTCATGCAAAAGTAGAGCACAATTAAAGAAAAAGATCACCAATTAATAGGGAATATATTTAATCATGTCCGCACAGTTACTTTAGGTCTAATACTTTTTAGGAATCTTTTAGCATTATTAGAGATACTTGTACTAGTCGAAAGTATAAATAACTTTTAGTACTCTTTATTTTTAATCTTACTAGTCTTAGGATACGTGTTTCGCACGTGTACCAAATCAATGAGTACATAATCTTAAAAATACAAGAAAATATTATTAAACGATATGTTTGAGCTATAAAATAAAATTTTAAAAATAAAATATAAGTTTCGTAAATGATGAATATTAATCCCATTTATCTAACTCAATAAAGGAATAGATCCCCCTCCACATAAATCCTCGTATGTCTTGTTGATTTTTGAGTACTTCAGAATATCTTATGAGAATTTCTGTATTTTCCTGAACAAATACTATTATTAGATTTTAAAGTCCTATATGATAAGCAATTATCACAAAAGGAATAACATCGAAATTATCCTATTCAAAATGCTAGGACACTTCAATAAACGGAAAGAAAAGCATTGTTTGGTTCTAAGATCGTAAATAATAAATTGGAAGATCGTGGTTCCGTTAAAATTTAAAATTCTAAGTGCAAACAACTTTTTACATATTATTTTATTTAATTATATCGAGATAAGGAGATGCTTGGTGGCTAATTTTGGTGCTCCCATTATTAATCTTTCTTTAATTGTCCAATTTGGTTATCCAATTTTAATTTTCAGAAAGATAAATATATGAATTATTTGTATTCTTTGTGAAATAACCTTTTGTTCTTATGAAATCAAGCACTTCTACTTTTTTTTTTAAGTCGTGAATGTCGATGCAATATTCATTCTTCTATAGTAAACACTAGAAAAGATTTAAATTCCTAAATATTAGGAGTTTTTACATAGTTCAAATAAGAAAATATTTAATAGTCAAAGTTTTAGTTAATCTAAAAGTCCTAAATATTAGAAAAATAATAATAATATAACAATAAAATTTTTGTCTAATATGAATCGATTTTTAAAGAGTAAAATAGACGAACAATATTTTGCTTAGGGTATTCGTGCTTTTAATATAGTATAGATATAGATAGATAGATTTTGCATAATATGTGCGTAGATGATTTAAAATGAAAATTTATGATTAATGAGAATTTATATAACTAACTCCAAGTTGTTTTTGATTGAGGGGTACAACAACAACAACAACATACCTAGTATTATCCCACACCGGAGGGTCTGGTGAGGATAGTGTGTACGCAGACCTTACCCCTGCCTTGTGAGGTTAGAGAGGTTGTTACCAAAAGACCCTCAGCTCAGGAAAACATAAGCACCACATTAATAAAAATATAGAAAGAATGGACAATACCAAAAGTCGTGAAAAGCATAATAAAAACAACAAGACAGTAAGGTGATCAACAATGAAAGAAAACAACGGTTAGTCCTAAAAACCTACTACTAACAGAAAGCGAGACTACGTGCCAATACTACTGTTGTGAATACTCTAGACTACCTACTCTACTACCCTATTCCTCGACCTCCATATCTTCATATCAATGGCCATGTCCTCGGTCAGCTAAAGCTGTGTCATGTCTTGCCTAATCACCTCTCTCCACCTCTTCTTTGGCCTACCTCTACCTCTCCGTAGGCCCTCCAATGTCAATCTCTCACATCTCCTCACCTGGACGTCTGTGCTCCTCCTCCTCATATGAACAAACCACCTAAGTCGCGCTTTTCGCATCTTGTTCTCAATAGGGGCCACGCCCACCTTGTCGCAAATAACTTCATTTCTGATCCTATCTAACCTGGTATGCCCGCACATCTGTCTCAACATCCTCATTCCTGCTACCTTCATTTTCTGTACATGAGCGATCTTGACTGGCCAACACTCAACCCCATACAACATCGTTGGTCTGACCACCATTCTGTAGAACTTACCCTAAGGTTTCGGTGATACCTTCTTGTCACACAAAACACCGGAAGTGAGTCTCCATTCATCCAACCCGCCCCAATACGATGTGTGACATCTTCATCAATCTCCCCACCCCCCTAAATAATAGACCCATGGTATTTAAAACTCCCTCTTCTAGGGATGACCTCCGAGTCCAACCTACCTCCTCTTCCTCTCCTTGAGTCTCGCCATTGAACTTACACTCCAAGTATTCTGTCTTGGTCCTGCTCAACTGGGAACCTTTAGATTCCAGGGATTGCTCCATATTTTATTGCGCGTTCACACCGTCTCGCATCTCGTCAATCAATACAATATCATCTGCAAATAGCATACACCATGGCACTTTCCCTTGGATGTGGCGCGTCAGTACGTCCATCATCAGAGCAAACAAAAGAGGGATGAATGCCGACTCTTGATGCAACCCCATCATAACCGGAGAATGGTCTGAGTCCCCGCCCACCGTCCTCAGTCGAGTCTTTACTCCATCATACATGTCCTTAATCAACAGGTACCTGTTAACATAAGCAACAAGTACACCTCTAGCCTCCAAATATCTCCCAAAACTTCCCTCCGAACTTTATCGTACGCCATTTCTAAGTCGACGAACACCATATGCAAGCCCTTCTTCCTCTCTCTATACTGCTCCATCAATCTTCTAACCAGGTGGATGGCTTCTGTAGTCAAACATCCCGGCATAAAACTAAACTGGTTCTCAGAAATAGACACACTCCTCCTCACTCTTAGCTCTACCACTTTCTCCCAAACTTTTATAGTATGGCTAAGCAACTTGATACCCTGATAGTTATTTTAATTTTGGATATCACCCTTGTTCTTGTATATAGGAACCATCGTGCTCCACCTCCACTCTTCGGGTATAATCTTCATTCTGAAAATGATATTAGATAACCTAGTGAACCAACCCAAGCCTGCCTTGTCTGCACTCTTCCAAAACTTCACCGGAATTTCATCCGGCCCAGTCGCTTTGCCCCTGCTCATCTTATGCATAACCCCTTCAACTTCTTCAACTCTAACCACTTACAATATCCATAGTCACAACGACTCCCGACGAGTTTCAAATTAATATTGTTGTTGTATCATGAGACTGGAAACTATGCTTGTGTTACGGAGTTGTTAAAAGAATAATATGTTACAAATACGAATTATAGTAAAAATTTATTGTCATTGTAAATTCAATGCGGTTGAAGAGGGCCCATATTTCAGTAGGTTTATGAATTAATTTTTATAATAAAAAATTAAATATCTTAAAGTAAAAAGGTATAATTTTTAACAGAAAACGAAAAAGAAAACTTTAATTTTATTACTGATTCCGACCTTAAAATTTGAATAAAACGAAGAGTATGATTTATCTTTGATTTTCTATTTAGTGGAAGAATATGGCAGAATGATCTCAGAGGAATGTTGTAAAACTCTAGCTAGTATCGACAATGCTATTGCCTTGGAGAATATTAGTTTGTTTAATAGTATTTACAGTTTCGATCCCAATGGGATGGCTGTAGAAACCTCATAGGACTTTGTAGTTTCTAATCAATAAAATCTTATTTCAACCAAAAAAAATTGAGATCATTAGACGATAATAGTCTGGAATTTTTTTTGCCTAAACCTGATTAAAACATAATAGTCACTCCGTTATTGATAGTTTGAAACTATTTTTGGAATTAAAAAGAAAATACAAGCATAAGATAATAATCTAATCGATATACTCAATCAGATTTAAATTTTTTCCAAATACCTATATTTCTTATAGAACCAGTTGCATATGCGGAAAAAAGATTTTTAAAATGGATTAGTTATATGATCAACAACGTGCTAATAGAGATTAAATGAATTAGTTATTTGATCAATTGAAAAAGAATTATTACAAAAACTTGATTATAGAAAAATTATTAACGACTTTTTTCATTTCAAAAGGTGGGAAAAGACAATCCACTTAAAAATATATAAAAAGAAAATTTATAACAAAAAATTAAGGCCTCTCATAAAGATTTGACATTAGGCCACCAACATGCTAAACCGCTCAAGGTAAAATTGTGCAAATTAAGTAATCTAACTACTCTATTTCATTATCAAATCAAGTGATATTTGTGTTAAAGATGTTAGCACATAGGCCTGCTACAATAAGCCCTAAACTCTTTACAAACTACTACTCTAGTTCATTACCAGATCAAGTGAATTTCCAAATCGCATTTCTAAATGATATTTCACGACTAGACCTATTCTAAACATTTTTTTTTACTTTTTCATTTCATTCTGCAATCCAAATAGTGATTTTTTTTCTCCATTAGTGATATTTGCTCATGAATAAATGTCCACGCCATTTGTAAGCTTTATGCTATCATTAGAAGAGTTCTTCTTAAGTCTGTAGTGTACCATTGATAAGCTTTATACTAATGTGGGCTGAACATCTTTTTCCTCCTCCAACTTTAAAGTGAAGATATTTTACCGTCTATTCTAAGGTAATGCTAGAAGAGAAAATGATCTCCACCGTCCAAATATAGTAAGCATCCACCTAATTATTGAACATTAATTACCAATTGGAGAAACTATAGCAAGAAAAAATTCATAGGTGATGTAAGCTATCATTTGGAATAAATATGTGCTATTTCACTTATGGAACCTTCTATATTGTGAAGTTATACGTTAATCTGTATTCCAAACCATACAATTAGAGAGCTAAAGAAATGCCAGTTCAATAAAACAAAACAATAAATAATTTTTGAGTCCATAAGTTGCTTGTGTGTCCTTAAGGAATTTAATTCTCTCCTTATTGCCCAAGGTTATGGATTACTTCCTCCCAAGATAGAACGGAAAAATTCTGTAATACTGACAATCAAAATTACAGAACTTCAGCGAACTCAACAAACAAAACAAATCACACTTGACACTTATATGTTTGTTTTGAAAAACAGTGCAACAATGTAGAGAAGAGAGGAGAAGTTTTCAGATTTTTTCTATATGTAAAAATGAGGCCAAGCCTCTAAATTTATAGACAATGATAGGGTGAGATGAAGAGGTGCAATCAAAGATGTGCCTCTTCCATTTTCCATTCACAACCATTAGAAAAACCCAACAATCCCCCACATAAATGGAGAATGACCATATATATAAAAACATGCATGAAAACTGTGTGATTCACAAGAAAGCATTAATCGCATCTGGATAAGTAGGTTTCCCTTTGAACGTTCCGTAGTAAACCTATGTTAGATATACTCAGTCAATCGGTAGATTTGATATCTTTGAACCGTCGAACTTTAGTATATACCTAGGAAATCATAAGTCACACATTCAACCCTTAACTGTCTTTGGTTCTCATTGTTGTGTTCGTTTCATCCATGAACACCATAAGTGCGTAGAGAACTGGACTTACATAATTCTCCTTGAAGCAGCTTACACATCACACTTACATAGGTGATTCCTAAATGTGTTATCCCGTAGAGTATTTGATATACCCCGTATCAAACTTAGAAACCATTAAAAAACCTTAATGCTTTATCTTTGGTACTGAACATTGTCTTCATCACGAGAATGGATCAATTATTTGACAATGTTGAACCGTCATTAATGATTTTGTTTGATCTCCTTGAACCTAGATTTTGGGATCTCCAATTTTCTAGGTAAAGTTACCGTCACACTGACTTATCCCAGGCCATAGTCCTATTCTCTTTGTTGATCTATCAACTACCTCTCTCGTTAGGCCTTTTGTAACTGGATCCGACACATTATCACTTGACTTCACATAGTCAATAATAATAATTTCCCTAAAGAGTAGTTGTCTAACGGTTATATGTCTTCATCGTATATTACGAGATTTACCGTTATATATAATGCTCCCAGCCCTTCCTATTGTCGCTTGACTGTCGCAATGTATGCATATACGTGCCAAAGGTTTAAACAAAAATGAAATGTTTGCCAAGAAATTTCGGAGCCATTAAGCTTCTTCACCGACCTTGTCTAAATATATAAATTCAGACTCCATTGTAGAGTTGGCGTTTCATATCTGTTTGGACGACTCCAAGACAACGCTCCTCCACCGACTGTTTTGAATCAGTTTAACAAGTGATCTAATTTGCATCACTATACCCCTCCATTATCGCGAGATACTTAATATAGTGCAAATCATAAATTTGAGTATATTTCAAATATCTCAAGACTTATTTCATTGTCATGACAGTTCAATGCGAACTTCCTTATGTCATAGACTAATACGTCTCGACTTTCTATTGCATATCAGATTATTGACTATACTTAATGTAGCAATAGTATATTATAACAACAGTCGGAATGATTGGCATCAGTTGTTTCCACAACCTTTAATCCATAACACATTTTGCATTCACTCTACCATTTTCAAAAATTTGTATGCTATTTATTCATACGTCTATATGATATGCAAATTATAGCACCTTCATTCATGAAACAAATCCAACTTGCAACGGATTTTGGTCATGTTCATCGGTTGGTTCACCTCATTATAGACAACGTATTAATAAATTCGTTCATGAGCGGTCATGTTTATACAAAACATATAAACGCACCTTTCATGAAAAGTCACAGCCTTCCAGGTGACACTCTTTCATTAAAGAGCTAAACATTGTAGATGTTCAAGAAAGAATAAATCATTTATGGAAAGACACGTAAACAACTTTCGAATTTGTAGTTTCATCACTAGTCATCACACTGAACAAGTAATGAATTCACCGACTACCATAGAAATATTCATTAAGGATTCGTGGAGTTCAAAAATCATATCATTTAGTTCTTCTAAACAATATATATATATTTCGTCTAATATTGGCTTTTGTCATGCATAAGCTAAACCCCCCCCCACATTTTAAATATTTTATCAACATATCATCCACATATAATCAAACAATGACTATATAATTTGGAGAATTCTTAACATAAACACATTTATTTACACTCATTAACTTTGAAACAATTTGACAACATTATTTGAACAAATTTCGCATGTCATTGTTTGGCTATTTGTTATAGTCCGTAAAGTGACTTACCAAGTCGACACACCTTCTTTTCTTTTTCGTGAACCACAAACAATTCAGGTTGTTCCATACAAAATATTTCCTCCAAATCTCCATTTAAAAAGGTTGTTTTCACATCCGTCTGATGGAATTACAGGCCATACACGACGGCTAACTCTATTAATGTCCAAATCGATGTAATTCTCGTTACCAGCGAGTATATGTCAAAGTAGTCAAGACCTTCTTGTTGTCTACAACTGTTGACAACTATCTTGCCTTATATTTGTCAATAGTACCATCATCTTTCATTTTTCTTTTGAAAATTCACTTAGAACCCAAAGGTTTATTTCTTGAAGGAAGATCAACTAATTCTCAAGTATGATCATTTAATATTGATTCTATCTCACTATTGACTACCTCTTTTTAATATTGTGCTTCCGAGAAAGTCATTGTTTCTTTAAATGTCTGAGGCTTATTTTTCAACAAGAATGTCAGAAGATCTTTTCCAAAGGAAGTAGTTGGCATTTGAAGTTTACTACGTCTTGAATTTTCCTCATTAAACCTACATTCCTTTGCTTCTTTCCGATGTCGCTTAGATTTTCACTAGACGAGTCACATTCTTTTTTTTATAAGAATAAATATTCTCAAAAAGTTCAGCTTTGTCTGATTCGATTACCGTATTAATATTAATGTCAAGATTTTTTGATTTATAATCCAGAAAATGAGATGCCTTACTATTTATTGCATATCCTATGAAAACAATCAATGATTTTTCGTCCGATCATTATCCTTTTAGGTTAAGGAACTTGCACTTTAGCGAAGCGCCGCCGCACTTTATAATATTTAAGTTGGGCTTTCTTCCATTCTATTTTTCATATGGAATGCATTGCGTTTTGCTATGGGGAATGTAATGACTCGATCGGTCGTTTTGAGTCCTAGCGCATCGTTCGGCGGTTTGAAGCCTTGGGTACTTCACTTCATGTAATATGACTTGTACGCATGATCGGAATTGAATTTTGGAAAGTTCGGAGTTGATTCAGATGGAAAATTCTCAATTCGGAAGAGTTAAGTTGGAAGAATTAACTAAGGTTTGACTTTAGAGTAAACGACCTCAGAATCGGGATTTGAAAGTTCCAATAGGTTCATATCATGATTCCGGACTTAGGCGTGTGTTTGGGTTGAGTATAAGGTGGTCCGAGAGCATTTCGGCGCTTACTATGGAAAGTAGGCATTTTTGAAAGTTTTAAAATTTCATAACTTTGGTTTGAAGTGGATTTTGATGTTATCGATGTTCCTTTGGTGTTTCGAGCCTTGGAATAGTTCGTATAGTGATTTTTGACTTGTACGCAAAGTTTGACGTCATTCCAGAATATTTTGATATGATTTAGACTTTAGTAAGTGCAACTATTTCAAACTCTGTATGTCTTCGCTTGTTTGCCATAATATTTCTGAGATACCTTGCATACTTAGGCACTTCTTCCAAAATTTCCACCAAAGGAAAATTCACACGCACTTGGCTCAAAATATCTAAGAATTTCTTGTACTTAGCGTCATCTTTTTGCTTTTGTAGTCTTTGTGGAAACAGAGGTGGTGGCCTTGTCACAATTATTGGCTTTGATCCTTTGTTCTCTTTCTCATTCTCCTCAACTGGCTTAGAAACTAATTCTCCTTTGGGACTATCTGTGTACTTCTTTTTCTCTGGAACTTCTTCTAATACTCTTCCATTTCTCAAGGTAACCGCATTGACTTGCGCCTTAGGATTAGGCTCAGTATCACTCGAGAGAGCTTTAACAGGTCTAATATTCTGATTGTTAGCCATTTGCCCCAACTTCCTCTCCAGATTTCTGAACTATGTGCGTAATTGTTGATTCTCAGCCCTGACTTGTTGATTCTCAGCCATAACTTTCTGATTGTCTATCAAGATCTTTTTCATCATGTCGGTCAAACTCTCTTTTGCTTGCTGTGGGGGTTGAGGTGGATGATTGTAATTCGCTTGAGGCCTGATATTCTGATTTCCACCCTAAGAGAAGTTAGGATGATTCCTCCAGTTTGGATTGTATGTGTTACCATATTGAGCATTTTGATTCATCGGCCCTCTATCTTGTTGCTACACGTAGTAGATGGATTCAGGATTCACGGGGCATAAGTCACTTGTGTGACGTTCACCACATAACCCGTAGCAAGTAGACATCTGTTGCACATGCTGCATCTGTTGTGCTTGGTGCATTTTCAGTTTATTCATATGATTTGCTAATCTCGCTACATCTGCCCTCATGGCTGAGAAATCATCAAGCTAGATCACACCTGCTGTCTTTTGTTTAAGTGCTCTTTGTGGTTCCCCATCACCTTGCTAGTTATTATCATTAGCAGTGAAGTTTTTTAGTAGGATCTGGATCTCATTATAATGTCTTGACATGTAACTACCCTCCACATGCTGAGTCAAGATTCATAATTGATGCCTCGTCCAACCCATCAACGAAAGTGTGTCCCAACACCTCATCAGTCTGAAAATGGTGTGGGTAATCTTTGAGTAGCTTCTTGTATCTTTCCCAAGCTTGTCGAAGAGTCTTGCCATCTCATTGTTGAAACCCAAGAATCTGGCTCCTCAACGACTTTGTCTTCTCGTGGGAAAAAACTTGATTATGAATTTCCTTGCTAGATCATCCCAATTTTGGAGTGAGTTAGCGGGCTCCTTTTGCAACCATTCCTTAGCTTCCCCCAACAATGAAAAGTGAAACAGTGTCAGCCTGACATAATCCTTGGAAACGTTCGGATAATTGTAAGAGTCTGTAATTTCCAGGAAGTTCTGAATGTGCCTCTGCGAGTCTTCATGAGATAGACCCACATATTTCTCTGTGGATTGAATCAGTTGTACCATGTACTATTTGAGTTCAAAGTAACCCGTGATATCAGGCTTCAGAATCGTCTGAGTCATATTAGCCAGATTGAGCCTTGCAGCTTCTATCACCGGACGCTCTTCATTACCTGCCATCTCTATTGGTTGTGGTTGAACTACGATGTCCACCTCTTTCAATCTAGTTCTAGCTTTGACTTCCCTCCTCACTCTATGAAGTGTTCGTTCGACCTCAGGGTCAAGAGGAAGGATAATGTTTGCGCTATACTCCTCCGCATTCAAGAGAAGATCCTGCATTATCACAAATAAAGCATAAGAATTTAAAACTTGAACAAATAATGAATAAAATCTTAACTCAAATAAATAATTAATATCTAAGTCCCCGAAAACGGCGCCAAAAATTTGTTGGTTCCCTAAGTACACGCAAGTCTACATGGCCGTCAAGTAATAAAGTGACTCGAAAGTTGGATGTCGAACCCACAGAGAGTTAGATTGATCGTTAACTAAGCAAACTAAAATCAATTAATTGTCCAAAATATTTAAGAGTGGTGCTTTTCTATTAATCTACTATTGTGAAAATTAAACAAGTAACAACTAATTTATCAATAATGCAAATGTTTATGATGAAATTTTACTTCAGAGGAGATGAGAATTCCAGGGTTGTGGTCGGTTTATCAATCCTATTAAGTTCAATAATCACACTCGTTAATCCAGATTATCTATGGTTGCTAATTTACCGGATCCTTTATATGAATAGCATGTTCCCACAATACTACTTGCTTGCCCACAATATATTAGTCCTATATTCCTGTGGTATTGAGCCTATCATGAACGAATATAATATTGTCACGGCCCCAAATCCTAACCGGCCGTGATGGCGCCTATCGTGGGACTAGGCTAGCCAACCATTTCAGACTATCAATATATATATCATGATTTTCCCAAAATTTAGCGGATTTTAAAAATAGCAAAATGAGATGAAACAAAATACACACTTCCCCAAAACCTGGAGTCAACTGTCATGAGCATCTAAGACTGAAAATACAATGTACAACATAGTGATTTGCTACAACAAAAGTTTGAGGTAAAAAAGACCAAAAGAAACTATAATCTAAGGGAAGGAAAGAAGGTGAGCTGGGGACGCTGAGCAGCTACCTCAATCCTCGAACAACTCCAAGATCATCCGAAAATAAACTAGTGAGATGGTCCGGTACCTGGATCTGCACACAGAGGTGCAGGGAGTAACGTGAGTACGCCAATTCAGTATGTAATCAATGTAACTAAAAACTTGAGTGTAGTGACGAGCATTTAAATCATGTAAATCCATATAATGAATAACAACGAAAATGAATAAATCAAGTCAGGAATCTACAATTCCAAATATTTCATAAAACTCCGGTTTCCATTTAAAAATCTCGTATAAAAACCTTTATCCAACATTATTATCAGAGGCTCAGTGTAAAGAAAAGTGAAAACAACATTTTCATAAAATATAATCCTCTCGTGCACAATATCACTCATAATAAAGCCTCTCGGGTAAGCCTCTCAGTCACTCATGACTCCACTATCAGTATGTCATGCTCTCACTTAACACTCATACTCAACAAGTACCCTGAACACACAACTGCTCCGGCGGGCAGCCTACTCGACTATATATATATATATATATATATATATATATATATATATATATATACATACTGCTGCATCGTGCAACCTGATCCATAGATAACATACGCTGCGGCGTGCAGCCCGATTCATATAATAGTCGACTGCGCTCACTAGGGGTGTACAGACTCCTGGAGGGGCTCCTTCAGCCCAAGCGCTATATCTGATGTGGCGTGCAACCCGATCCAATATGTATATTACTGCGGCGTGCATCCCGATCCATATATAACGTATATTGATGCGGCGTGCAGCCCGATCCATATATATATATAATCTATATTGCTGTGGCGTGCAACCCGACCGACATATAATATATAACATATATATTATTACGGCGTGCAGCCCGTCCCATAACTATCCTCACATACTCGGCGCTCGGCCTAGCACATATATACTACTGCGGCGTGCAACCCAATCCATAGCGATCCTCACATACTCGGCTCTCGGCCTGACTCAGTCACCCTCAGAAGACACTCGAGATATTCATCTCAACTCACGGGACTCAACCCAAAATAGTTTTCAGAGTTTTTAAAGCTGTGTCATAACAGTGAAAATAACAACAAGTAGGAAACATGACTGAGTTCACAATTGTTCTAACATGATAGTGGTAGAATAGTGTAAAAGTACCCCCTGAGGGTCTAAACAGGTCGGCACAAGGCCCCAAACATGGAAAATACCCCTGAGGGTCTAAACAGATCAGCATAAGGCCCCCAACATGGCTCACAACCCATAAACAAGTATAAACTTCTGAAAGACAGGATGTCGTAAGGTTTCAAATCGAATACACGGCTTAATAGTCGCTACGGGACGAACCAAGTCACAATACCTATCGGTGCACGCCCCCACGCTCGTCACCTAGCGTGTACGTCACCTCATTTATCAACACAATATCAAATAACGGGGTGTCATAACCTCAGATTTAGAGTTACAATCGTTACTTACCTAAAAACAACCCAAAAGCTACTCTGCGATGCGCTTGCCCCTCGAATTGGCTCCCAAATGCTCCGAATCTAACCAAAATCAGATTAACATCATCAATATACGCTAACGGAACAAAACCCAATCGAAAGATATAAATTTTAACACAATTCTCGAAATTCGGCCAAATCTGAGCCCCAGAACCACATCTCGGAATTCAATTAAATTTACATCACTAGAATTCTCATCCTCCCACGATTCTATACATACCAAGAACACCACAATCGGACCACAATTACCCACTCAAAACACCAAATGAATTTCCAAATTTCCTCCTCATTTTCCCCAACTTTTTCTACTTTAATCCTTCAAATTACAAGCCTAATCCATCACAAAATAACATAGAAACGAGTTTTAAAACCGGGAAACTTACCTCCACTGAAGACCCTTGAATTCCTCCTTCCATTTGATCTCAAACAAGCTCAACCCGCATGCAACAGTTGATGAAATGCCAAAATATTCGCGGAGGTACCTATTTATACTGTTCTTTCCAATTAATCTGCACCTGTAGACAATTATTCGCACCTATGGACACACACCTACGGTCCCAGGTGCGCACCTAAGAAAACCCACTAACAGTCCAAACTTCGCACCTGCGAGTCCCTTTCCGCACCTGCGGCTTCGCATGTGCGTCCCATGCTTTGCACCTACAGATTTCTCTTGCCTAGCCTCTTTTCGCACCTGCGACATCGCACCTGCGGCTCCCCATCCGCAGGTGCGGCCACACCAATAATTTCACATCAGCAGCTATTTTGCTGCAAATTTGATCACGCTCAACTATGTCTAATAAAAGACTAAGCGGGCGTTGCAATTATAATCCGG
>MDKI01155393.1:0-18625 GCA_005239505.1 Nicotiana paniculata | reverse complement strand
TTATTTCTATCAATCATCCCTCTTTTTGGATGAATTTCTGTTATTATAATACGTACTTTTATTAAAACATAGTTTTTTTATTTGCTGTAGAAAAAAGATTTAACAATTGCACAAGATTTATACTCGTAATGCAGCATTTGGAGTTGAAGCATATTGATCATTTCGCCGCTCTTGGAGGGACCATGTTTTGTTAAAAATATATTTAAAATTTCTGTTCAAATAAAATATTCCTGCACTCACAAACCTTTCAAAAATCTTCCTAAAAAAGAGAAAGAAATTTTTTTTCTCCAAAATATATTATTTTCTTCAGATCTTTTAAAAAACAAATACAGATGACCAGTATTTCATTCTAAAATTTCTAAAAATAATACATGCAGCACTCTTGAAATTTCGTCATGCCTATTTTGTTTTTTTTTGGGTCTTTTTCAAACTACCTTTATACCGCAAAGCAGAATAAAAAATGCAACGAAAACCCAAAAGTAAAAGGTTCTTCAATATTGCATTAGTATTTATCTCTAGTTCCTCTTTGTATAAGCACTACCTTATGAGTAAAAATGGCGTGTGGTAGCCAGTGACGCAAGCAAGATCTCTATGAAGGGAGTTCAAAAAAAAATTTGTAGCTAGTGGGAATTGAACCTATGACCTTATCAAGGTTTTGAACCCCTTGACCACTAAATTACACTTCTTAGTTGTATTAAGGGGGTTCAAAACTTAATATATAGAGGTAAAAAATAGATTTTGCCTTATATATACCGTGTAATTTTTCGGCGAAGTTCGCCCCCCTAAATCCACCCCTGGTGGTAGCCACTAACTAAAGTGGTGTTTATTTTTTATCCACCAATTCTAATGCTGAGCAAAAATAGTCACTACTCTATTAAAATTAGTTTGAAAAGACAAATTTACTTTTTCTTCTATTCTTATATTCCCAAACCCTTATTTTATACGTTCAGAGGCAAAATTTGAGAGCCAAAATTTCATAGGCAAATTTCGCTCCCTCAGTATCAGTATCGTTCCTTGCATGCAAATCATTGTTCGATTTTGTTCCTGCCCAGCGATTCTCTGTGTGTAGTTTGTTGCACTTAATCTCTTCTCCTTTGTCATCTTCTCTGCATCGACCCAACGAACTGGTTTGTTTTTTTATTTTGCTTTTATGCATTTTTCTTTTTCTATATCAGTATTCATGATCAATGTTGTGTTTGGCATAAAGTATGTGTGAAATTTCAAAAATAATGATTATAACTTGATTCAGTGTGGAATAAGGAGCGAATTTTTGTGAGGACGTTATTCAGAACATTTTGGTATTGAAATGTGTTTGTGGTTCAATCGATATATTTTATTATGAAAGGACATTTCGTAAAAATAGTCGTACGAATTCATAAGCTAACTGTGTTTATGAATTTTTAGTTAACTATGCTTCTATACAAGTTAAGGACCAAGTGTCCTTAACTTTTGAAGTTGGAACTCAAAGTTAAGGACCAAGTGTCCTTAACTTTTGAACTTGGAACTCAAAGTTAAGGACACCATGTCCTTAAATTTTGAACTGGGAACTCAAAGTTAAGGACACTTTGTCCTTAACTTTTGAAGTTGGAACTCAAAGTTAAGGACCAAGTGTCCTTAACTTTTGAACTTGGAACTCAAAGTTAAGGACACCATGTCCTTAAATTTTGAACTGGGAACTCAAAGTTAAGGACACTTTGTCCTTAACTTTTGAAGTTGGAACTCAAAGTTAAGGACCAAGTGTCCTTAACTTTTGAACTTGGAACTCAAAGTTAAGGACACCATGTCCTTAAATTTTGAACTGGGAACTCAAAGTTAAGGACACTTTGTCCTTAACTTTTGAAGTTGGAACTCAAAGTTAAGGACCAAGTGTCCTTAACTTTTGAACTTGGAACTCAAAGTTAAGGACAAGTGTCTTAACTTTTAATACAAAAGTTAAGGACCAAGTGTCCTTAACTTTTGAACTTGAAACTCAAAGTTAAGGACACCATTTCCTTAACTTTTGAACTTGGAACTCAAAGTTAAGGACCAAGTGTCCTTAACTATTGAACTTGGATACAAAAGTTAAGGACCAAGTGTCCTTAAATTTTGAACTTGGAACTCAGAGTTAAGGACCAAGTGTCCTTAACTTTTGAACTTGGATTTGCTTTTATGTCAAAAATAATTATTATAACTTGATTCAGTATGGAATAAGGCGGATTTTTGTGAGGACGTTATTCAGAACATTTTGGTATTGAAATGTGTTTGTGGTTCAATCAATATATTTGATTATGTAAGGACATTTCATAAAAATAGTTGTACGAATTCATAAGCTAACTGTGTTTATGAATTTTAGTTAATTGTGCTTCTATACAAGTTAAGGAACAAGTGTCCTTAACTTTTGAAGTTGGAACTCAAAGTTAAGGACACCATGTCCTTAACTTTTGAACTTGGAACTCAGAGTTAAGGACCAAGTGTCCTTAACTTTTGAACTTGAAACTGAAAGTTCAGGACCAAGTGTCCTTAACTTTTGAACTTGGAACTCAAAGTTAAGGACCAAGGGTCCTTAACTTTAAGATGCATCTACTTAGGTCCTGGATTTTAGTCCTAATTTTTTATGTTCTTTTTCCTTCTTTATAATGTGCTAATGGAAAGAGATCATTTTTTCGAGTTTGATGTTTTGGCGTAATTCGATGAGCTATTGGAAAGGAGATTTACAATATAAGGAAACAATAAAAAGTTTCTTGTCGAACAAACAATGGAAGAACTTGAGGGCTGGTATATTCAGAAACTTTTTCCGTTTACAAAGTGTGAAGTTCTGTGGTAAACTTATTTATTGTGTGTTGCTTTCAGAAATTGTAATCAATGGCCCTAATTCAATGGCATTCAAGGTTTTTGACCAGGAAGTGAAGTTTACACGTGAAGTGTTTCATATAATTACTGGTTTGAAATGTTCTTCTTCAGTGGACTTCAAAGTTTTGCGTGAAAGAGAGAGTAGGCTTTAGAAAGTCTACTTCCCTAGAAAGCATAGAATTGAGTTAGGCGATTTGTTTAATTTTATTACTAGTCAGCCAGACGGTACAACTGCATCCTTTGTAGGCAGCGATAATGATGCAGTGAAGTTGGTAACAATTTATTTTGTTAAATCTGTTTTGATGGGGAAGCGAAAGAATCAGAATGTGTCCGAGCAACTAATGAAAATTGTAGATGACGATGAACTCTGCTCTTCTTTGAACTGGGGCTCTCTTTGTTATGAAACGTTAGTAAAATCATTGAAGAGTTGTTTGAAGCCCAAACAAAATTCTTCAGACAATGAGAATGAGAAAGATAAAGACAGGGCAGTTATACTATACTTGGCTTCCCTTTCGCTTTTTGTGTTTGGATTATGGAAGTATTACCAATTTTCCAGGAAAAACAATTTGTGAACTTCAGAGAATGTGGGTTTCCTCAGATGTTATGTTATTCAGATATGAAATCTCCACAATATGATTCTCTATGTAAAAAAATACTTCCATAATGAAAATGTAAGTTAATCTGATTACTAGCTATTTTTTTGGTTTATGTGTTTTAGTTCTGAAAACTTACGGGTTTTTTTCATATATAATAGGTGTATCAGTTGATGAGGTGGTACCATTTGTTTCTTGTGAAGAAGATGCGGAGCCTGTTAGTGTGCATGAGTCATTGTCTCAAAATAATGTTCAATGCCTTCCTCCACACAATTTGATAAAGCCTTTCTTAAGGAAATTGTTAACGTAGGTTTTCTGTATTTGAATAGAATTAGTTTTTTATTTGATTATTTTTGCTTAAGAGACTTTTTGTTTTTATGGTTTTTGATTCAGAGATTATCGGAGAAGTTCAAAAAGGATATACAGGCAGAAGTTACTAGAATAAATCAAAAAATAGCTATATCAGGAAAAACAAATTCAAGATGACATCAAGGTAATATCATTAATTTCAGTTCTTTTAACTCTAAATTAAGGACACCATGTCCTTAACTTTTGAGCATGTAACTCAAAACCAAGTGACCTTAACTTTTGAACTTGAAACTTGAAGTTCAGGACCAAGTGTCCTTAACTTTTAAACTTGGAACTCAAACTTCAGGACCAAGTGTCCTTAACTTTTTAACTTGGAACTCAAAGTTAAGGACTAAGTGTCCTTAACTTTTGAACTTGAAACTTGAAGTTCAAGACCAAGTGTCCTTAACTTTTGAACTTTTAACTTGAAGTTCAGGACCAAGTGTTCTTAACTTTTGAACTTGGACTCAAACTTCAGGACCAAGTGTCCTTAACTTTTTAACTTGGAACTCAAACTTCAGGACACCATGTCCATAACTTTTGAACTTGTAACTGTAAGTTAAGAACTGTCTGTCCTTAACTTTTTAACTTGTAATTCCAAGTTAAGGACTGCCTGTCTTTAACTTTTGAACTTGTAACTCTAAGTTAAGGACTACCTGTCCTTAATTTTTGAGCTTGTAACTTGAAGTTAAGGACTACCTATCTTTAACTTTTTAACTTGTAACTCTAAGTTAAGGACTACCTGTCCTTAATTTTTGAGCTTGTAACTTGAAGTTAAGGACTACCTATCTTTAACTTTTTAACTTGTAACTCTAAGTTAAGGACTAAGTGTCCTTAACTTTTGAACTTGTAACTGTAAGTTAAGGACTGCTTGTCCTTAACTTTTTAACTTGTAACTTGAAGTTAAGGACTACCTGTCCTTAATTTTTTAACTTGTAACTCTAAGTTAAGGTCTAAGTGTCCTTAACTTTTGAACTTGTAACTGTAAGTTAAGGATTGCATGTCCTTAACTTTTTAACTTGTAATTTGAAGTTTAGGACTACATGTCCTTAACTTTTTAACTTGTAACTTGAAGTTTAGTACTACCTGTCAACTTTTTAACTTAATTTCTTTCACAGGATTTGAAGAAAAACCTAGGATCAAAGATTGATACTTTGTAGAAGATTCTTGGCAAACCTCATGAAAGGACCATAGAGAGAGAATCTAGTGTTCCAATTAGTAAAGATGCAGTTGATGATCATTGTGATGGTACAGAACCTAGTGTCCAATTAACAAAGATACACATGTGCATACAGAAGATCATTATGAAAGTGATTACAGAGATGCACATCTAGAAGATGAAACTGATATTGGCACTGAAATTGGGAAAGGTTAGATATATATTTTGAATTTGTTGTCATTGAAATTTATATTCAATAGCATAATACATATAAACTTTTTTGTGATTAAAAATATATGTAGAATCTATTGATGGAGTCGAAGTTCAAGATGCAGTAGAATGTCAAGACCAGGAAAATCCAAAAGAGACAAAAGTAACAGAAATAATTTGTAAATGTGGAGTGCAATCTCAGGATTTAGAAAATTCATTGGGAACAAGTGTAAGTGAGATTGTATGCAAATGTGTTGAAGGAATATATGATCTCTCTACACCTCTCTTACTTAGAGAGAAATTTGGAAATAAAAATGATGTCAATCAAGGTTAGATGAAATTTTCATGATATGTTATATTTTAGTTTTAGTAAACTATTATTAAAAGGTATTAATTGTAAATGTTACAGAATCTTTTGAAGCTGAAAGGGAAGAAGATGGAGTGGACTATCAAGAGAGATGTGGAGGACAATCTCAAGACTTAGAAAATATCCAAGGTACAAGCATAAGTGAGATTATTTGCAAATGTATAGAAGGAACATATGATCTCTCTACACCTCGCTCTCTTACCGACAATACTGGAAACCAAGAAAATGCTAGTGAAGATAATGATTTAACTGGAATGATCTTGACAATTGCAAAGGTTATACGGAGGTTTTTTTAATTTTATACATATTTGTTTTAATCAAAATTAGTAACAAGTACTAATTGTGTTGGCTCTTGTAAATATTTTGCAGAATCTTGTGAACTTGCAATCGAAGAACATGGAGAACAGTTACAAGATAAAGAAAATTTACAGGTGCAAGATAAAGAAAATGCAACCAATATGTCAGCTCAATTGTCTGTTGAAAAAATACAAAAAGGTAGCATGGACAACACAGGTATTGATTGTGTCCTTAATATTATGTTCTTAATTGAAATTTCCAGTACATTTCAAAAATTATGTCCTTAGTTTTTGTCTCGTCATTTGACAATTTGTCGTAGAATTGATGACTTGCAGCAAACTAATGTATGTGTAATGTTGTCTGTAGAGCAAAACAAAGAAGAAACCATTAACCAATATACTAGGAAAAGGAAGAGAGATAGTATTGGTTTTGATGGTCCATCATTTGCTATTCTTACTCCTAATCCTCCAACTACACAAACGAGCATAGATAAGGGTTTGTCTATGGAGTTTGAAGGAAATGTTGAAGAAGATCTTGGTCGAGGGAAAAGGAATGAAGCTTAGTTGGCAATTGAAATCTCCTTTTGAACAGGAAAGAAAAACAGGAACATCGATGGCGCATAATGAAATTACTCCCCAGTATACGGGATGGATAAAATTAAAATATACTCGTACATGTATTTTTCATTATGCCAAAGATGATGCAAACTTATTGAAGAAATTCATTAGTTGGTTGGGCAAGGAGAAAAGGAAAGGTCGCAAAAAATCGTAAGTCCCTAAATGTATTCATTATTTGTTAGTTGCTTAAATTCGTGTCCTGAACTTGTAATTTTAAATTTAGGACTAAGGGTATTGAGCTTGCAATTCCTAAAGTTAAGTTTCCTCAACTTTTGAGATTGCAAGTATAAGTTCAGGACCAAGTATCCTTAACTTTTGAACTTGTAAATGTTAGTTCAGGACCTATTGTCCTTAACTTTTTGAACTTGTAACTATAATTTATGGACCTATTGTCCTTAACATTTGAACTTGGAACTCGAAGTTCAGGACCAAGTGTCCTTAACTTTTGAATTTGTAACTGTAAGTTCAGGACCTATTGTCCTTAACTTTTTAACCTGTTAGTCTAAGTTCAGGACAAAGTTTCCTTAACTTTTGAACTTGTAAGTCTAAGTTCAGGACCAAGTGTCCTTAACTTTTGAATTTGTAACTGTAAGTTCAGGACCTATTGTCCTTAACTTTTTAACCTGTTAGTCTAAGTTCAGGACAAAGTTTCCTTAACTTTTGAACTTGTAAGTCTAAGTTCAGGACCAAGTGTCCTTAACTTTTGAACTTGTAACTCAAAGTTCAAGACCAAGTGCCCTTAACTTTTTAACTTGGAACTCAAAGTTCAGGACCTATTGTCCTTAACTTTTTAACTTGAAATTTAAAGTTCAGGACCAAGTGTCCTTAACTTTTGGACTTGTAACTGTAAGTTAAGGACTACCTGTCCTTAACTTTTTAACTTGTAATTCTAAGTTAAGGACTACCTATTGTCCTTAACTTTTGGGCTTGTTAGTCTAATTTCAGGACCTATTGCCCTTAACTTTTGAGCTTCTTGGCCTAAGTTCAGGACCTAGATGTCCTTAATTAGGAAATGAGGACTAACTTCTAACTTTGATATTTTCAAAATTTTCAGGGGACAAATTTATATATATGCTGACGATAATAGTGTGCAAAAGAATCCATATAAATTGTACCATCAAAAAATCAGTAGCAAAATATTCTTCCTTGAGCTTTCAGATAATAGCTTTGTACTTGATGATAAGGTTTGATAATTAGCAAGGTATTTTTTTTGTTTATTCTTAATTTATTTATTTTTAATTATTTATAACTGATGGATTTGTTTTATGTTTTTGCCTTTTTATAAAGCATATTGACATTGCCCTGTATTATTTGAGAAAGAAGGAATGCTACAATCCTTGCGCCCATCCTTTTCGTTGTACAACTACAGATATACTTTTTGATAACTATATGCTACTTGTATATAAAGATTTCAATGAAGATGCTACAGATGAGTTTTGGTGTGGTGATAATCTACTGTTTCTGACACCATATGTGTGGGGTGACAATCGTAGATGTGGAAATGCTTGGACAGAGGTTGACAAAATCTTTTTTCCATGTCGGCTCCCTTCAGAAGATAATAATGTTGTGACACATTTTCTTTTGGGGGTATTGGACTTGAATGAGAAAAAGATTCATGTGTACGATTCTATATATAGTGATCCATATGAGCAAGGAATGAGTCACATTGAAATGTATGCATGCATGATCCCCCACTTGCTAAAGTTCTCACAGTTTGACAAAAATCACAAGTCTTTTGGAAATGCATTCAACAAATTTGATATTCAGTGGCATAGTTCACCACACCAAACTGGATCGTACGTGTTGTCATTTGTTATATAGTTTATATGTACTATAGATTTATTTTATTAAAGATATTGTCTAATTGACTCCATATCTTACATTTTTCTTAGGACTGATTGTGGTGCATTCCTAATCAAGTATGTGGAGTTATTGATAATGTGAAAGGGTGTGGAGAAATTCTAACATGAAGACATAACAAACTTTAGAAAAGAAATTGCAGCAAATCTTTGGGCACATGGAGAATGAAAAAGAAATTCTGGTTATGATACACCACCAGAAAATGTCGGCGACGACTATGATAGTGAAAATGAAACTTCCTGCCCAAAGAAGCTGTAGTTTAGTTGTAAAGAAAGTTAGTTGTAGTTGATTTTTTGGTATAAAATTGTTGTAAAGAATTCTAAAATATCTTGTAAATAGTTCACAATGAACTTTTATTTTGTTTGCATAGCATAATTTTTGGTAACAACTATGCCAAATTATAGTTCCAGAAGTAAAATGAAGGCATTAATTTCTTTGTTTCTATTAAGTATTGATTTGTCCATTTGAAAAACCTAAAATAAGTGTATTGAGCTTGTAAGTATTAGTTCAGGACAAAGTGTCCTTAACTTTTGAACTTGTAAGTCTAAGTTCAGGACCCATTGTCCTTAACCTTTTACCTTGGAACTCAAAGTTCAGGACCAAGTGTCCTTAACTTTTTAACTTGGAACTCAAAGTTAAGGACCAAGTGTCCTTAACTTTTGAAATTGAAACTCAAAGTTCAGCATCAAGTGTCCTTAACTTTGAACTTGAAACTCAAAGTTCAGGACCAAGTGTCCTTAACTTTTGAACTTGTAACTCAAAGTTAAGGACTGCATGTCCTTAACTTTTGAACTTGGAATTCAAAGTTAAGGACCAAGTGTCCTTAAATTCTGGGCTTGTTAGCCTTAGTTCAGGACCAAATGTCCTTAACTTTTGAAATTGGAACTCAAAGTTCAGGACCAAGTGTCCTTAACTTTTGAACTTGGAACTCTAAGTTAAGGAACAAGTGTTCTTAACTTTTTAACTTGTTAGTCTAAGTTCAGGACAAAGTTTCCTTAACTTTTAAACTTGTAACTCAAAGTTAAGGACCAAGTGTCCTTAACTTTTGGGATTGTTAGCCTAAGTTAAGGACCAAGTGTCCTTAATTTTTGAAATTAGAACTCAAAGTTCATTCACTTTGTCCTTAACTTTTGAACTTGGGACTCTAAGTTAAGGACTGCCTGTCCTTAACTTTTGAACTTGGAACTCGAAGTTCAAGACCTATTGTCCTTAACTTTTGAGACTTGGTCCTCAAAGTTAAGGACCACTTGGTCCTTAACTTTTGAAATTGGAACTCTAAGTTAAGGACTGTCTGTCCTTAACTTTTGAACTTGGAACTCGAAGTTCAGGACCTATTGTCCTTAACTTTTGACACTTGGTCCTCAAAGTTAAGGACCAAGTGTCCTTAACTTTTGAACTTGGAACTCTAAGTTAAGGACTGCCTATCCTTAAATTTTTACCTTGGAACTCGAAATTCAGGACCAACTTTTGAAAAAGAAACAAACAGCACGTAACCGCAAAGAAACTTTGAAAATTCAGGACATCTGCTCAAATAACAACAATCTAAATGAATCCAATTTATAGCAAGAACTTAAAAGAGTAGATAAACATAAGTGGATATATATACTATGCTCTATTCTTCCTTGAAAATGGATGGACTACCGGAGAATATATACAAGTTGTTCTATTATGACCAATTCTCTGCAACGACCACATTTGAATGTTCCTAGTGGCACTTTGAAATCTTGAGGTTTAATAATTTGTGACTTAACACTCTCTAGTAAAATCCAAGAATCAGTATGTCCTACAGGATGTATTTATCTTTCATATGTTTTCAGCGAAGATTCCGTTAAGTACCAATGTGAGCAGAAGTTGAACTTCTTGATGTTTCTCTTCTCGATAGATGCAATTGCATGTATGCATGGTAATTCATCAAATTGAAACTGAAAACAATCACATGTTCTTTTGTTTAAGTCCACCAAGAAAGTAATTCCTTCTTCCTCAACTCTAGAACGCCATGAATCAACAGGGAAGACCTTCAATGTTGAAAAATTATAAGTTAGTACATTATGTTAAATTATCATTAAAATAATAAGCTAACAAATAATAATACTTACATTTAAAGTAAATGCTAAATCTATATTTTTCTTCAATTCCTCTTCTACCCAACAAGAAATGTCATAAAAAGTTCCTTCTACTTCATTTCTTCTTTCATAAAACCAACGTTGTAGCTTCACTTGGATGAAATCCATCATTCTTAATATAGGCAGCTCCCTTGCTTCTAATAGCACAGAATTCATTGACTCAACTATGTTTGTTGTGAGCATGTCATATCTTCGTCGTGGACTACAAGAACGTGCCCACCTTTCCGGTGGTTCTTCCATCAAGTAGTCAAAAGTCTTCTTATCTACTTTTGCTATATCTGACATGTATAGATCAAATTCTTTGCGCATGTATACTCTTGCGGCACTTTGGAAAAGTTTTATGACCTCACTTTTCACTTTCCTCGCTTTAGGTTCTGCTCCAAATGATAGATACAAATCCCATGGTGGCTTTCAGGATATACCTTTGCAATGCCATATGCAATAGATTGATGCCTATCTGATAAAAAAATTAAAGTTTCACGGCTCCCAATTTCATTGCGAAGCTCACTAAAGTACCACTCATAGGAATTGTTATTTTGAGATTCTGCAATTCCAAAGGCTAGTGAGAATATTTGATTATTTGCATCCTTTGAAACTGAAATCATTAAAATACAACGAAATTTTGACTTCAAAAAAGTTGCATCAACATCAATCACTGGTCTACAATGATTCCAACCAGCTATTGATGATCCATATGCATAAAACATATAAAGAAACCTGAAAATACAGTATAACAGAAGGTTAACATAAGTTAAGGATAGGTAGTCCTTAACTTAGACTAACAAGCTCAAAAGTTAAGGGCAGGTAGTCCTGAACTTCAAGTTACAAGCACAAAAGTTTAGGCCGGGTAGTCTTGAACTTAGACTAACAAGCTCAAAAGTTAAGGACACTTGGTCATTAACTTAGAGTTACAAGTTCAAAAGTTAAGGACAATAGGTCCTGAACTTACAGTTACAAATTCAAAAGTTAAGGACATGTTGTCCTTAACTTAGAGTTACAAGTTAAAAAGTTAATGACATGAAGTCCTGAACTTTCAGTTGCAATTTCAAAAGTTAAGCACACCATGTCCTTAATTTTTAACTAGCAACTTTAAGTTAAGGACCAAGTGTCTTTAACTTTTTGACTGCACACATCAAAGTTAAGGACATCATGTTCTTAACTTTTTCATTGGTTATGACAACATGTCCTAAAGTTTATAAAACAGACTAATAAACTCTTTTTTGATTGTTTACCTGTTGTTGTCGTCTATCTTTATGTTAGTATATGTTCTCGGGTTTTTACTTTTCATCATATACAAGTTAGTTACGTTTAGTTTGAGCCGCTTCTGTTGCTGATTATTAATAAGGAGCGTAGGTATAAACTTATAACAGAAGAGTATTTTCGTCCAAGCGGGTAAAAATTTACTAAAGCAGTGGTTAAAGACTAAAGACATTTAAAATAGTGGTTTAAATGTAAAGACAAGTACTGCTTGCTTTAATTTAAAGACAGTGCTCAACCCGTGATTTATTAAGCCTGGGCTAGAATTTTTAAAGTTCATTTAAAAATGAGGCTTTTAAGCCCGACCTGAGCAAGCCCATGGCTCGTGAGGCTTGACTGAGACTGGGTTGGACTGGCTCGTGGGCCTAATAAAAATATGTATTTAAAATATATAAAATATAAAACTTATATGACACAAAAAATATCAAGAAGAGTATCCCAAGCTTAAAGTTTATTAAGCTCGTCATATTAAAAGATGAAAGTCTTGAAACGTTAATTAGTTTTAAAAATTTAATTATTCTTAATATTTAACTAATTAATATTACATACGAATTGTAGATGTAGATGAAAGTGAAGGTAACAAGACAACCTTCTCATAGGCGTATTCAAATGTGTTTGATGAAGATGATGTGTTGGATATCCCATAAGCTTCATGGACATTCTCTTGAATAGTTTATTTGAGTTTTGACTTTTAGTGAATGAAATATAGAGCCTGTTTGTATGGGTATTTTTTAAGTGGCTTTTAAGCATAAACCAATAAGTTAGGAATTCTAGCTTTTGACTTTTGACTTGTTTTTGTCATTTTAGCTTAAAAACAAGTGCTTAAAAATATTTTTTTGTACTTTACTCAAACACTACAAACTGGCTTAAAAACACTTAAAACAAGGCAATCCAAACGGGCGCATAGTCTTATCTTATATTTTTTTGGTGTTTATTGTGATATATTGGAACTATATAAAAAGTTATTAAGTTTTGTGAATTTTTTCCAATAAGATTTTTAAACTTTTAAACATTTATCTTTTTTAGGTTAGAACTTAAAGAAAAATATAAAATTATATTTTAAAAAATGATGTGTCGGCCCTCATCCCCATATGGCTGGTGGGCTGACCACCATAAGGTTCATCAAAATGGTGAATTAGCCCAGCCCAACCCTCAATTGCTAAAGCTCACGTGAGCTGGGCTGGGCTAGCTCAGCCCCGCCCATATTGACTGCTCTACTAGAAGAACATCACTTAAGCTTACAATTTCTGAACTGTGACATCTTGATCATCAAGCTGTTAGTGGAGAAATCATATTCAATTAAAGAAAAAAAAACATATTCACTTTCTCTTATTTTGGAATGCACAGATTTACAAACCCAAGCCCATGAGCCCAACAAAGATACAGGACGAAATCTAAGCCCAAAGTTAACTGGCACGAAAACCGCCACTAGAGCCCAAGCCTAAGCCCGAGAAAGAATCAGGCAGGAGGATGAAAACCTCCATCGACTACCAAATTATGGCCGGTGACAAACTGGGAGTCGTCCGAAGCCAAAAACAAAACAGCATCAGCTACATTAGAAGCTTTTATAGCCGCCCCAGTTTTCAAGCAATTGAAGGAATCAAACAGTTTCTCTATCTCCTCCACGCTCATCTTCATTGATTTCTCTAACAGAGGTGTTGCCACTGCCGCAGGAGAAACACAGTTCACACGTATACCGTACTTACCTAGTCCTTTACTTGCTGACTTCACCAATCCTAGTACTGCGTGCTTCGACATTGCGTAATCTATTTGCTTGGTTACTCCCATCGTCGCCGTCACGCTCCCCGTGCATATTATCTTCCCTTTCACGCCACCTTCCACCATGGCCTTCGCCGCGTGCTTCACACACGCCACCGATCCTCGAACATTGATTGCGAATAGGTTGTCTAATGCATCCAGGTTAAAACCTAGGATGTCTTGTTCGTTGTCGTTGGTGCTTGCAATTCCAGCATTACTGAACATGATATCGACCCGGCCGTGAACCTCCACAGTTGATTGTACCAAGGATTGGACCTGTTGCTCGTCTGTGACGTCGCATTTGATGAAAATGCAGTGATTGGAGCCGATGGATTCCGCTACTGACCGGCCCTTTTCTTCTTGGATGTCAGCAATTACCACTTTTGCGCCGTGTTCAGCAAAGAGACGTGCGGTGGCTTCGCCGATACCACTTGCTCCTCCTGTGATGATGGCAATTTTGTTGTCCAATTTTTTAGTCAATGGTGGAATTGCGCTATCCATTTTTCTTCAAACTTTGGACTCAATTTTGAAGGTAATACTTTCGTGTTGGTGTATTTATACATAAAATTGGAACTACCATCACGTTGAAACTCTCAACAACTTGTTTGTTGGGAAAAGAAAAAATTGACATGTGCACTGTGGCAACTGCATAAAAATTAATGATTATGCTTAGGTCAAGGCCAACATCAGAAGTTGAATTCTGCGAGTTATTGAATTAGGAGGACTACCCTCAATTTTGTCTCTTCATATGTTAGAATCAATGAGAATTAAGATCCCATTGCTTTTTGTATCCACTCTGGCCCAGGGGGACCAAACTTAGAGATCTTTCATTTTCTTTCTTATAAATCCAGCAAAATCCGCCCATTTAGGCGGAAAAACATGGATCACATGTACCGTAAGAGTTAACTAATGGAAGATGTTTCTAATTTTTCAAGATTCCATGTACCATATAATTAAAATAAACATTAGCAACCATGTATTGAGCTAATAGCCTTTTCTTTAATACTAGCATCCAATGTCTCCTTAGTACCAAAGCACCTTCCTATAATCATCCTTAAGTTTACGAAATGACCGACCAAGAAAACGAAATTGTAGATGCAACAAACACTTCATATGGGAGTTGTCACTATCATGTGCTTTGTGATCAGATAATTAATGATAATATAAGCAAGCCACAATAATATAGCTTTAACAATTAAATTATGCAGTTTGTTTATAGAGCAGATAGATAGAGAGGATAACTTTGTGATGGTACAATTTAATCATACTTCTCCCAATTAATGTTTAAAAATATCAGTGTCAATCACACTACGAGACACTAGCAAATTTGCATGCAAGCAATCACAAGTAAGTTCTTTTTTATGGCTGACGATTTGTCTTAATTGAAGGATTCAGGCTGGGAAAGCTCCACTGATATGTGCAGAGATAACGCAGCGTCATCAGAGACCAAGAGCAAGGATTGCATCTTTGTTCTGCCACTATGATGAAGTTTTACAAATATCTCTTTTCAACTAGCTGAGTATGCTTCACGACTTCCTCGACCCCTTCCCTGCAGCACTCTAGTTAAAGGTGAGTATATAAGAACAAAGAGGTGACAGAATTCACTCTCATGCCTTGTTGACAAAGTTGCCCGCTTCAGTCAAATGGTAGCATTGTTTGATGTTATTCCTGGCTTGACTACATTCAGCTGCGCAAGAGTTGCTTCCCTTTAGGTGCCTAGTCAAGATGAAGGACCCGTTGGACAAAGTCTAGAGCAACTCTGCACGCCTTCACTGCTGAGTGTGATACAAGGTAATCATAAGTCTTGCTACCATGGCCGCAAATTTTTCTAGATTGTATCATATCTGAGGATGTTCGAGAGTCAACTGGTTCTGTTGCTTTCTGGCCATACAGAATGTGAGGTCAGATAAAAAGAGTTAAGTTGGCTCTTGGTCTCTTCTTTTCCTCTACCATTGTGTTATTGAGGAACGTGATTTTAAGAAATTTTCTTTGATTTCTAAGAATGAGTGCACAGTTGAGTTAAGTTTGGTGATAACAGTATCATAATTATTTAGCCATAGTACATAGTAGGAAATTTACATAACTAGAGCAAAATGAACTTAAACGGGTCAATTTTTTCTACATATTATTTTGCAAAACAACAAACAATTAAACAATGGAATTTTAGGCGAGATCATTAATTAGAATATTATTTTTTTTTTCCATTCAATTCTTTACAGCGATTCGTTTACTGTACTTCATAAGGCAACAATTGACTTGCTTGCTTCTCAAATTTTATTCAGCTACCATAAGCGCCAGAAGAAATGGTTGGAGATTGGAAATTCTGGTACGTTGGGCCTGAAATGCTGCTTCCTGTTTGCCTACTAGAGGATGTTTAGGCCTGGGGCCTTTGGGGATAAACCACTGTTTAAAATGTCTTTAGTCTTTAACCACTGATTTAATAAACTTTATCCGCCCAGACGAAAATACCCTTCTGTTCATAAAGTTCAGGACCAAGTGTCCTTAACTTATAAGCTTGTTACTGTAAGTTCAAGACTAGTTGTCCTTAATTTATGAGCTCATAAGTCTAAGTTTAGGACTACTTGCCCTTAACTTTTGAACTTGTAACTCTAAGTTCAGGACTACATGTCCTTAACTTTTGAACTTGGAACTCGAAGTTCAGGACTACATGTCCTTAATTTATGTACGTGTAACCCTAAGTTAAGGACTATTTGTCCTTAATTTTTGAACTTCCAACTCTAAGTTAAGGACCAAGTGTCCTTAACTTATTAGCTTGTTATTGTAAGTTCAGGACTAGTTGTCCTTAATTTATGAGCTTGTAAGTTTAAGTTAAGGACTACCTGTCCTTAGTTTTTGAGCTTGTAACTCTAAGTTCAGGACTACATGCCCTTGACTTTTGAACTTGTAATGTAAGTTCAGGACTACCTGTCCTTAATTTCTGTGTTTGTCATTCTAAGTTAAGGACCAAGTGTACTTAATTTTTGAACTTCAAACTATTAAGTGGTAGCAAGATTTCTAATTTGGTTAAGAGAAAACAACCTGAAGATAAAAATTACTATGACAAACATCTTGGCTTTTGAACAATGTAGCTCACCTTTGCGGATGATAACATGCATAGACAAGAAGCTCGATCAGCAAGCAAAGCGTTGCATGTTCGAATACAGTTGTACGTTCTTTACATTGGTATAACATGGACAGAAAAGAGATAGAAGAAAGGGTAACATCGTCTTTTCATATTATTTTTAATAGACTAGTGACTACTTTTGCTCAGCATTTTTTAATGCTGGATAAAAAGTAAATAACACTTTAAAAAGTGATTATCCCACACAATTTTTACGGGGCCTTTCCCTTGAGAGGCCCACCATGATTCTCGAAAATATTGACAACATTAGAGAGCTTTTTGGTCACAACATGGATCTACCAAATATCAAAGGGATCTTTTCTTGGGGGATGTGTACAAATAGCCACTAATAGAAGTTGTCTTTATTTTAAAGCCAGTGTTTTAAATGTATTTATTCTTTAGCCACTAGTTTAATGAAATTTTATCTGACTGAACGAAAATACCCTTTTGCTATAACTTATACCTAAGCTTTTATTAACGATCAACACAATTAACTTCAGCAGCAGCAATAATATTCAACTTAATTGACTGTGATCGCGAACTGGGAGAAGCTTTTCCCTCCGATTTCAAACCAAAGTATTCAACTTTCTCGTCCAAAAATCAACATAAATTTACAGTAAGTTATGACTTTTTGTGTTTCTGTTGATTTTTATTTCTTTACTATGAATTTGATGGTACGAATTAGATTTTTTTTTTTTTTTGAATTTCTGGATTGATAAGCTTAAGGACATCGCGTCCTATAATAATTCAATAAAAATTGAGGACATAATGTTAAGGATTTGGTGTCCTCGTTTCAAATTGAATTGAAAACGTTAAGGAGACAATGTCCTTAATTTTTTTGTTGTTGTTCTGAATATTATGGAAATACTGTCATAGTTTTGAAAATTGTTTAGAAAAATTAAGGACACTAGGTCCTGAAGTTTGATTTTGAAGTTGAAAAGTTAAGGACACTAGGTCCTGAAGTTTGATTTTGAAGTTGAAAAGTTAAGGACACTAGGTCCTGAAGTTTGATTTTCAAGATGAAAACTTAAGGACACTAGGTCCTGAAGTTTGATTTTTAAGTTCAAAAGTTAAGGACCCTTGGTCCTTAACTTTGATTTTGAAGTTGAAAAGTTAAGGACACTAGGTCCTGAAGTTTGATTTTGAAGTTGAAAAGTTAAGGACACTAGGTCCTGAAGATTGATTTTCAACTTCAAAACTTAGGACACTTGGTCCTTAACATTGAATTTCAAGTTCAAAAGTTAAGGACACTTGGTCCTTAACCTTTAATTTCAAGTTCAAAAGTTAAGGACACTTGGTCCTTAATTGAAGTTGAAAAGTTAAGGACACTAGATCCTGAAGTTTAATATTGAAATTGAAAACTGGACACTAGGTCCTGAAGTTTGATTTTCAAGTTGAAAAGTTAAGGACACTTGGTCCTGAATTTTGATTTCCATGTTCAAAAGTTAAGGACACTAGGTCCTGAAGTTTGATTTTCAAGTTGAAAAGTTAAGGACACTTGGTCCTTAACTTACAGAACCTATTCTTAATTATACAAGGATTGCTCTTGACTTGCAGGATGGAAACAATATGCATTATAGTTGCATTTAATGGTAGATGGACTGAAGACTATACGTATCTTGATCATCAAACAAAGCTTTTTCTAGTACCTGAGGTAATTCAGTTTGAAGATTTCATTAAACAAATCTTTGAAATTATTGAATTGGATAGAGACAAGTTTGAAACAATGATATGGTTTGATATCAACCTGGGAACAAGCAAGGGAATGCTTGTATCTAAAGATTTAGATCTTCACACATGTATAGAGTTATTAAAAATTCATTCACTCTTCAAGGGCTGTCGTTTCATTGTTGATATTTCAGAAAGAGATTTTGGATGAACAAGCACCCTTGAAAATGTCAACAGAGAAACTGAACATGACAATCAAAACAAATGCCAACAAATAATGGAAATAGATATGGTTGAACTTCAACCAATAACTGAAGAGTTGCTTCAAACATTTGATTCTATTCAAGTTGAAGGGCAAAGCATTCTAGAGATTGACAACGAACAAGCTTTGGGTATTCAATTCTTAGAGAGTGCACCG
>MDKI01005509.1:0-40227 GCA_005239505.1 Nicotiana paniculata | reverse complement strand
ATCGACTCTGGGCATAATACCCCAGGATTATATTTGCAACGCCCGCTTAGTCTTTCTATAAGAAACACACCGAACGTTACATCTATCCAAGACTTCACATAATAATTTACAATAATGACAATATAAAGCGGAAGGAAATTACAGAAATCAATCATGAAACAACACAAAAATACACAGAAAGATGGAAAACAAATAAGCCATGTCGAGAGGAAACACAATACAATAAAGAACACCAATAACTCAACTCTACGTCAATTTGTTCACATCGGGCCTTAGCCATTAAAATCCATAAACTGATGGGAATCTTTAAACAACAGTTCAAATGGAAAAGTTTTGCAAATAAAATCATTTTAGTATGGAAGAGTTTCCTTTGAAAACATACTTTCTCCAAAAGTAGATATAAGTATATTTAATAGAGAGAATTACGTAAAACATAGTTTCTTTCAAAATACGAAACTTCCCAAAGATGTTTTCCCAATAAATGACTTCCAAATATCATTGTAGGCAAGACTAGTACTTTTCAAATATACCTTTGATGTAAAAGTCATTCAAATATAATCATTTCAAAACCATTGCTTCTTCAATAATACTTTTTAATAAAATCCCTTGATCAAAATCTCCTCAAGATTTATCCACCGGAACTCAGTCCGTAACTCAGAAATTGCCATGCAGTACAGGAGGAATATCAAATCTTGTCCATAAAGGCAGTAAATAGCAAACATGAACAACGGAAATAATAATGCATAAATACGGCACGCAATGTCCCCTCGTGCTAAAATAACATAAACACGGCACAAAATGTCCCCTCGTGCTAAATAACATAAACACGACACATAATGTCTCCTCGTGCTAACATAACATAACATGACACGGAATGTCCCCTCGTGCTAACATAACATAACATGGCACGGAATTTCCCCTCGTGCTAAATAACATAACATGGCACGAAATGTCCCCTCGTGCTAAATAATATAACATGGCACGGAATGTCCCCTCGTGCTAAATAACACAAACATGGCACAGAATGTCCCCTCGTGCTAAATAACATAAACAACAATTTAACAAGGGAAATCAACAATAAGAACCATAAATCACAACATCCCGGCAAGGGAGTCAACGACGCAAACAGTATCATCAACAGTATAAACAACAATAGAAATCATACCATCCCGGCAAGGGAGTCAACAATGAGAACAATGTCATTAACAACATAAACGATAAAAGAAACCATAACATCCTGGCAAGGGAGTCAACAAAGCAAACAACATCATCAACAACGGAATAATAAGAGAAACCACACAATCCCGGCAAGGAAAACAGCTATAACCAATCTTCACCTAAACAGTTAACTTCACGGAATAAACTCAAATTCAACAAAGGCCCAGTAATAGGCAACATCAAGGAAATACCAATAACATGAATGTCTAACAATTAGACCTAAGTAGCATTTAATGGAATATTCATATAGATCACAATATAAGACTCAGGAGCATGCTTGACTCCAATGAATAGATGTTCCAACTAAGGCTAGTCAACTATAAGGCTAGATGACACTAATTATAGTCAATTAGGCAAGCTAGGAAGGAAATATAGCATGATGATAAGAGAAGCGGAATATTCAGTTAAGTCAAGTAAAGTCAAATAGCCAACGAAGGAATCCAAAAACAAGTAATTCTAATTTAAACAAGAAGGGATGAAATTAACAACAAAGGATTCAAATGTAACAATTACAAATCG
Organism: Nicotiana paniculata; assembly: GCA_005239505.1. Lineage (NCBI taxonomy): Eukaryota > Viridiplantae > Streptophyta > Magnoliopsida > Solanales > Solanaceae > Nicotiana > Nicotiana paniculata. The sequence continues at coordinate 38,490 of MDKI01005509.1, read as the reverse complement.
TACACAGGTAATATAAGAACCTACAAATCGTACAAGGCCAATCTAATTGCAAATAAGTCTGAGTACGCACTCTTCACCTCGTATACACGAACTACAATCAACAAAGAAGACTCAATCCTAAGGGTAGTTCCCCCACACAAGGTTAGGCAAGATACTTACCTCAAAGACGACAAACAGATACCCAAAAGTGAACTTCTCGGGCGGAAAGACCTCCGGAGGGATCAAAATCAACTAAGACAACTTCAAAATATACATAACACGTGTAAGGATTGATTCTGAATAATAAAGTTTCAATCTTTACTAATTTATGAAAATCGACCCAAAAGTCGACCCCCGGGCCCGCACCTCGGAATACGATAAATTTTATAAATTTTGATTACCCATTCAATTACGAGTCCAACCATACTAATTTCATTAAATTCTGATGCCAAATCGATGTTCAGAACCAATTATTCTTTTTAGAAAAGTTTTGGATAAAAACTCTCAATTCTCCAATCAAAATATGGATTAATTCAAAAAATGAACTTCTGTAATCATATTAAAATGCAAAACTAATACTTATATACTGACCGCGATGAAAAGAGGAGAATAACGCCGCAAAAATCACCTCAATCGGAGCTCTAGAACTTAAGATATGCTCAAAATGCTAAAATGACGCGGTCTGGTTTTCTATACTCAGTGATTTTCGTAGGTGCGCCCAAAACAACCGCACCTGCGCATTTCCAGCTGTCAATTCCGCATTTTCGGACCACTTTTCGCACCTTCGGCGCCGCGGGTGCGGACCCAGCTTCGCACCTGCGAAACACCAACACCAGCTCTCTTCTCCGACACTAAAATGAGCATAACTTCCTCATACGATGTCCAAATTCGACGATTCTTTTTGCTATAGCTCCGTAATTACAATACGGATCTAATTCTTCAATCAAAACAGAAATTGGATCTCATTTTACTAATATGGTATCAATTATACTTGAAGAAACGACGCTGAAACATTAAAAAAGGAGCGCAACACAACCCATACCTATCCAAAACTCACCCGAGCCCCTCGGGACCTCAACCAACAATTCCTACAAGTCATATATCACTACCCGAACTTAGTCGAACCTTCGGAAAATCCAAAACAACACCAAAACACCGAATCAACCTCGGATTCAAGCCTAAGAACTTTTAAACTTCCAAAATACGCCAAGGATGCCGAAACTTGCCAAACCACGTCCGAATGACCTGAAATTTTGCACACACGTCAAAAATGACACTACAAACCTATTCCAACTTCCGGAATTCCATTCCGAGCTCGATATTAAAAACTTCACCTATCGGCCGAAATCACCAAAATTCTAACTTTCGCCAAAATACCTCAAATCACTCTACGGACTTCCAAAACCAATTCGGAACACGCACCTAAGTCCAAAATCATCATACGAAGCTGTTGGCATTAACCAAAACTCATTTCGAGGTCGTTTACACAAAAGTCAAAACTCCGGTCAACTCCCATCACTTAAGCTTCCAAAACTGAAATTTTTCTTCCAATTCGACTATAAATTACCCGGTAACTGAATCTAACGACGCACGCAGGTCGATATACACAACATGAAGTTGTTTATGACTTTACACCACTGAATGGAGCTTAAATTCCCAAAACGGCCGGTCGAGTCGTCACCGGTGACGACTCTTCAAATCCCGTACCCCATCCCAAAAGGAAGGGAGTTGTCTCAGAAACGTCGAAACCCGATTTCGCGCGAGAAAAAGGGGCCGCGATAGCATGGCGACTCTGCTGGGGATAACCCTTAGGTTCTTACCATAATGAACTTGCTTTTTGTGAATTAGTCTTTAAGCATAATTTATTCTTTTAATACGTGCGCACCGTTTCCATTTCCCACTTTGTGTGAATTTAATTGCCTATTTTCAAGCATTTATTATTTCCTTTTTAGTATGGAAATTGACTTGTCTCTTTGTTTTCTTTCTTAAAACGCCTTTTCAATTATTAAATACCGTATTTATCATTTTCTAACGTGCAAATACGTGACAACATGCTATTTTCCGTTGCATAAATCATGCTCAACATCATATTCCACTCGTGCGTAATCAATACCATAGCAACTCTTGATGAGTGTTTGTGCTCTTCCTATATATCACCCCTTTGTATTCAGAAAGGCTTATTTGCGGTAAAACTAGCCGATCAGCGGTGCAGTCGACGATTCCGTGCCTTTCCCCCTCAAGTTTTCCGCTTGAGGGTACCAATCTAGACCTCTATAGAAACCTTACTCTGATTTACTGTACATGCATCATGGTCAAACCTAGCCAGGGTTAATATGTTGTCCACATAATAGCCCTTTAAGAAAAGCCTTGTCAGAAAGTCCACCGGGGTTTCCATAATCCCAACGAACGCAACCACAATCTGTGCATTAATTTGGAGAAATAAGTGCCAATATGCTAATCATTAATGTATAAGTAGTCGAATATGGAGGGGGAAAGGGTCTAACCTTATTTGTTTTGCAGAAAATGAGGCACGAAGTCCCCAGGTTCGGATGGTCTGTAACATACCACCATTGTTTCTAGATTGATGGGAAGGTCTTTCATCAAGTGACAAAAAGCATGTGAAAAAGGTCCTGGGAAATTTGCCTTCTTTATTGGACATCCAACTGAATAATATGTTGACTGAAGCTTCCACAATGTTCTGGGATGGAAAAATATCCGTGTTTCGCTTTGGAAACATACAAATGACCCCTCTCTTGGAAGAAATAGGGGATTCACTGGACTGCCTTGGGACAGTCCCGGTTTATTGGTTCCAGTATACCGTACAGCTAGGGGGTTTCTGAAAATGATGGGTCTGAAAAAGAACAACGATTTGGAGTGCCTGAAGAAATCCTACATACCCTTTGACTATCTCTATGAACGATATGTTCATAGAAAATCCTATCGTATCTACCATGGTGAATTCTCTATCACTTCCTTGGGTTGTATTCACCGCAGGGTTTTTGTGTTCATCGTCTGCTTCCTGGGTATGATAGTGTTTCTGATGCAAGGGGATATAATTCATACCAGACTGGCCATGGTAACAAAAACCCTAATGGAGGGGATCGAGGGGAAAACATATACCATTGTCCCTATGATCATAGCAGACAAATATCGGGCCTTGGACCGCTGCCAGAAGGGATTCAAACACTTTGAGGGTTGTAATCTGCTGCTACAGGTTTGGTTGTTAGAGCATCTCCAGAGAGGTCAATACCGTCAAGAGTTTCCATAAAGGCAGTGGAATGATCATATATCTTTCCATCACCCTAAGAGAATGACCTATATCCCAGACAAGTTTTCTCAACCAGAGAGTACTACAGAATGGGTACAGTTTTTCGACAATTTGATCGAGGATCAGGTTTAATGGATGTTCGAATGGTTCCCTACTGACGAGTTCATCATCAGATCTAGGGAAGATCCACATTTGGTTTTGATCGGGTTAATGGGAATATACCCTTATGTTCCCATTAGGGATATGAGACAAGCAGGCAGGAAGCAAGTCATACCGCGGGTCGTTAAAATGAGTCACTACAGGGCAGATTTCCAAAATGATGACATCCCATACAAATGTGAAGCTCAACATATGTGGGACTTGAAGATTATTGTAGAAATGGACACCATCGAGCCGGATCGATATCACGCAGGGCATGTCTACTTTTACCCATCATGGTTGAATGACTTCATAGCAGGAATAGTAGATCCAGGGGTCGGTCGAGGAAACAGAGTCATAGATGAAGTTGCTGAAGCACATGTGAAGTATAACAGATTGCACCAAAGGGTTTGCGAGTCCGAGGCTGAGCATCTGGAACAACACAAGACTGATATGGAATTAATCAATGAATGGAAGGAAACGACTACCAGATCGAATGAAAGGTTAGAATATCTGGAGCAGGGTCTGATGGAGCTAGAAGGGAAAATGAGGAAAAGAGTCATAGACTGCCAGAATGCTGAAGGTATGGAAGGAGGACATATAGCAAGGGCATACCTGCTGCTGGACATGCGCGACCTAGGGAACGTGATCGATGGAGCCAATAGAACCAGGCCTGGAGAAGGTCCTTCTGGGACCAAGTAGATTAGGTTTATTCGATTTTTCTTTTCGAATGTAATAAGGCCAAATGCCATTAGTGACTTACCTTATTGTCATTTTAGATTCGTCTTATTTATTTCATTAATGAAATGAGTCAATTATTGGCACTGAAGTTCTCTAAATCAACTTGTCGCTAGGCCTACCTCGGGAACAACGAGGCTCCCAAATTAGGACAGGGATTTACATTCCCGCACTATGTGTTTAAATATTGCAAATACTCTTTTTGGAACCCTTACTGACTTGATTACCTTCTGTTTTTCTTTCCTTTTTGATTATTCCCATTCCTTAAGGTTGGTTCACGCATACTGGCATCATCAGCATATCACACCAGATCCAGAGGCCCTCCATCTCCTCCTCCTCCAAGTGCATCAAAAGGCAAAGGGAAATCTAAGATGGATAATATAAGTGGCGACAACACTGCACATGCTGAGAATGTGAAAACTTCTGATATTCGGAGTACTCCGGTACCAAATGACTTGGTTTTGCGGCTTGAAAAGAAAATAATTGAACTACAAAGTGAGCTTGAGCAGGTCCGTAACTTGGCAAACCTCTCCCTCACACTAAACGTCCCAGATATCAACCATCCAAATACCCAAAACCCGGCACCTCCCCAGAATAAACCCAACCAATGCCGGCAGAATCCTCCCGCACCCCACCAATATACAAACCCTCTTCAAAAATCCTTTACCCATACCTACAACTCCTCAATATCAACATCTTGCAACTCAATATCCGCAAACCACTTACCACACTCCTCAGGATACCCCACAGCCTATCCCCGATCCCCAAAATTCAACCAATGATCACCACTATACCCAAACTCCTGGCCTTCACCACAACAACCCCATATACGTGGAAACGTTACCCCACGCTACTCAACCAATCTCATATACACCAGAATCCGCCGAGAAGGACCTGCTCATTAAGAACATGGCAGAGGAGCTCAAGAAACTCACAAGCCGAGTTTAGGCTGTTGAATGAGGCAAAGGAATCGAAAGTTTGAATTATGAGGATATGTGCATTCAGCCAGATGTGGAACTGTCGGAGGGTTACAAACCCCCTAAGTTCAAAATGTTCGATGGAACAGGTGACCCAAAGGTACATTTGAGAACCTACTGTGACAAGCTCGTAGGGGTTGGAAAGGACTAAAGGATTCACATGAAGATATTCATGAGAAGCCTCACTGGGGATGCCTTATCTTGGTACATAAGTCAAAATCCCAAGAAATGGGGTAATTGGGTAAGCATGACATCAGATTTCATGGATAGATTCATATTCAACACGAAAAATGCACCAGATGTCTTCTATATCAAGAATCTCAAGAAGAAGCCCACTAAGACTTTCCGCGAGTATGCTACTCGATGGAGGTTAGAAGTAGCGAAGGTCAGGTCGACATTAGATGATGAATAGATGAACAAGTTCTTTGTCAGGGCTCAGGATCCAAAATATTACGAAAGGTTAATGGTAATCGAGAATCACAAGTTCTCCTATATCATCAAGCTTGGAGAAAGGATCGAGGAAGGTATCAAAAGTGGGATGGTGACAAATTTAGAGGCACTGCAGGCCATGAATAAAGCACTACAATCAGGTGGCATATCAAAGAAGAAAGAAGTGGGAATAGTAATGGTTGCCTAAGTCCCAAAAACTCCATTTGTATGCCAAACACCTCCACCCACATACCAACCATCACCTCCCAGATATTCCCAACCTGCTACCGCCTACCATACCTATAATTCCCAAACATCCTATTATCAGTCACCTCTAACTCATCCATACTACCAAAAACCCAAGCCTAATTTTGACCGCAATCCACCCAGACAATACACCTCCATTGCTGAACCCATCGACCAGTTGTACGAGAGATTGAAAGTTACTGGTTATGTCACCTATTCCCGTTGTGGCAATGGAGAATTTATCTCAATGGGTCAATCCGAACAAGACCTATGCATACCATTCCGGTATGAAGGGACACACTATTGATGAGTGTCGCACCTTGAAAGACAAGATCCAAACACTGATTGATAATAAGGTCATACAGGCAAAGGAAATTGCACCTAATATCCGCAACAATCCCCTCCCAGATCATAGGGGTGAAGGGGTCAATGTGATAGAAACTGATGAAGAATGGGATCCCGAGGGATCAATTGGGCTTATTCGAGAAGGTGATGATCCTAAGAAACCTACAGTCACGCTCAATCCCATTGTGGTGGAGGTGCAGCCACCAATTGAAGTGACATAGCCGCATCGGTTCCTTTTGAAGTATAAGTAACCCCACCTGCAGCAACACCCGCTCTATTTAAGGTGGAGGTGTCCATACCTTTCACTGTAACTGTGGCATCCACACCACCCTTCAGCTCCAATGATGTACCTTGGGATTATATGGCCGAGGCTAGAAGAAAAGGAAGGTCGAAGATGGAAGAATCTGGTGCTGCACAAGGAATGACTAGAATAGGAAGGGTTTACACACCTGAACACTTGGGAGAAACCAATAAGCAAGCTTCCAGCAAACCGCCCGTTATTGAGACTGGTGCAGATGAGCTCTAGAGGAAAGTGCAGGCAAGGGAGTAATCTGTCGTTGATCACCTGAACAGGACTCCCGCCCAGATATCTATCTTGTCACTGCTGCAAAATTCTGAGGCACACAGGAATGCTCTAATGAAGGCGTTAAATGAAGCATATGTTCCCAACAACATCATTAGCGGAGAAATGTCCAACATGGTAGGGCAGGTGCTAGAAAGCCACAAGATCACTTTCCATGAGGACGATTTTCCACCTGAAGGTTTAATTCACAATCGGGCACTGCACATCACATTGCAATGTGAAGATAATTTTATCGCCAAAGTTTTGATAGATATAGGATCCAGCCTCAATATTTTCCCATTGACAACACTAAAGAGGTTGGGAAAAGACCTACATGAGATACGAGCAGGGACTATGAACTTGAAAACATTCGATGGGCCATAAAGAGCCACGATTAGAGAAACCAACCAATGCTTGCAAATGGGTCCTACCTGGTTCGATGTTGAATTCCAGGTACTAGACATATCCGCCTCCTACAATCTGCTGATGGAACGACCTTGGATACATACCGCTGGAGCTGTCGCATCTACTTTGCACCAAGCAGTAAAATTTGAATGAAACCATCAAGAAGTGATCATCCATGGAGATGGGAGCAACCCCATTTACACCAGTCAGACTGTTCCAGTGGTAGAAAATAGAAGGAAGTTAGGTGGAGAAACCTACCATCGCATCGAGCTTGTTAACACGACTGAGAAGGATAAATGGTGGAGTAGAAAAATAGAGAGCATACTAGCATGGGAAGGGTATGAACCTGGTAAGGGGATTGGTAAAAAGCTTCAAGGTATCTCCAAACCAGTACATCTAAAGCACCATGGCACAACCTTTGGGCTCGAATATCAGTAAACCTGGCAGGAATATCGAAATTTGTTGTCACCATAGTGTGGTCCATACTATCCTCTTGAGCAACCCGTGATGCACCTGAATCAGAACTTCCATCAGGATGATATAATATGGGGGTCAGAGGAAGAAGAAGCCTTGGAAACATTGAGGAATTTGTTCTTGGAAGACGATGATATGGATTGTTGTGTAATAGTTGAGGAGGAGGAGGAGGAGGAAGACGACCTCACTATCCAGATAGTGGAGAATGGAGCATCACTCAAGAACTGGATCGCTAAACCATCAAGGGCCCGACGAGTCTCGGGGTAGCCAGGCTGATAGCATTGTTTACTTTTGAAAATGATTTACTCTTTGGCATTTTGTTTTAAATAATATTTTTAATGTTTCGTTTCGGAAAAAAATTATTTGAAATCATTTTGTTTGACATTCTAAATGGCTTGATGTTTTATTATTACTATTTTTCTTTCATATCTTTATCGCTACAACATTACTATTTCTTATCTTGATGAACCAACGACTGTGACATGTAATGAGATAATGCAACAGAAGGACAGTGACACGGAAGAAATAGAAGAAGAGGATGTAATACTTGAGGAAATTTTCAGAGAAGTGGAGAACTTTGAGAACAAGCCCAAGACCAACCTGGACGAAACCGAGATAGTCAACTTGGGAGATTCTAAAACCGTCAAGGAAACCCGCATAAGCATACATTTTTCACCGTCAGAGAAAGAAGAATACACTCGGTTCCTAAAAGAATATGAGGATATCTTTGCATGGTCATACGACAATATGACAGGGTTGAGCACATCCATAGTGGCTCACAAGTTACCTACAAATCCAATGTGTCTGCCAGTAAAGCATAAACTCAGGAAATTCAAGCCAGACATGAGCCTGAAAATCAAGGAAGAAGTCACCAAGCAGATCAAAGCCAAGGTCCTCAGGGTAGTTGAATACCCAATTTGGCTGGCCAACATTGTACCGGTTCCAAAGAAAGATGGGAAAGTCAGAGTCAGTGTTGATTATCGGGATCTAAACAGAGCAAGTCCCAAGGATGATTTCCCGTAACCAAATATACACATTCTGATCAAGAATTGCGCCAAGCATGAACTCCAGCCCTTTGTAGATTGCTACGCAGGTTACCATCAGATCTGGATGGATGAAGAAGACGCTGAGAAAACAGCCTTCATTACACCATGGGGAGTGTACTGCTACAAATTGATGCCATTCAGTTTAAAGAATGTTGGAGCCACCTATTTGAGGGCCATGACAACTATTTTTCGTGACATGATACAAAAAAAGATAGAGGTGTATGTGTATGATGTCATCATTAAATCCAAGAAGGCCACAAATCACATAGCAGACTTGAGGAAATTCTTTGACCGGTTGCGGAAGTATAACCTGAAACTAAATCCCGCAAAGTGTGCATTCGGGGTTCCTGCAGGAAAGTTGTTGGGATTCATCGTCAGTCGCTGGGGAATAGAGTTGGACCCATCAAAGGTCAAAGCCATCCAAGAATTACCACCACAAAAAAGCAAGAAAGATGTGATGAGTTTCCAAGTACGCCTCAACTACATCAGCCATTTCATAGCACAATCCACAGTAATATGCGAGCCGATTTTCAAAATGTTGAAGAAGGACACTGCAACAAGTTGGACCGAGGATTATCAAAAGGATTTTGAAAAGATCAAGGAATACTTGTCCACACCACCAATTTTAGTCCCACCGGAGCCGGGTAGACCACTGCTACTCTACCTTGCAGTGTAAGATGGAGCTTTCAGTTGTGTTCTAGGGCAGCATGACGAGACAGGGAGAAAGAAACAGGTCATCTACTACTTGAGTAAGAATCTCACTCCTTATGAAGCACGATACTCTCTGTTAGAACGCACTTGCTGCGCTCTAACCTGGATAGCTCAGAAGCTACGACACTACTTATGTGCTTATACTGCATATCTCATTTCGAGAATGGATCCCATGAAATACATCTTTCAAAATCCCATGCCTGTTGGGAAGCTGGCCAAGTGGAAAATCTTGCTGAGTGAGTTCGACATCATCTATGTAACTCAGAAGGCAGTCAAAGGACAAGCATTGGCAGGCTACCTTGCTGAAAATCCGGTGGGAGGAGAATACAAACCCCTGAAAACGTATTTTCCTGATGAAGAGGTATCATTCGTAGGAGAAAACATTGTTGAACCCTACGATGGTTAGAGAATGTTTTTCGACGGAGCTATGAATTTATAGGGAGTCTTCATCGGAGCCATCTTGGTATTAGAAACTGGTCAGCATTATCCGGTGTCTGCAAAACTCAGATTCCCATGCACTAACAACATGGTGGAATATGAAGCTTGCATATTAGAGCTTAACCTGGCTGTTGATATGAACATTCAGGAACTGCTGGTGATCGGTGACTCAGATCTTCTTGTGCACCAGGTACAAGAAGAGTGGGCTACCAAGAATTCCAAGATACTGCCATATCTGTATCATGTACAAGAAATGAAGAAGAGGTTCACAAAGATAAAATTCCGGCATGTTCCCAGAATTTAGAACGAATTCGCAGACGCATTGGTCACCTTGTCATCAATGATACAACATCGAGACAAGAATTTCATCGATCCCATTCCTGTGAGGATCCATAATCAGCCGGCATACTGTGCTCACGTTGATGAAAAGAAACATACGGAAATCCTTGATTACACGACATCAAATAATATTTGACAAAAGGAGAATACCTAAAGCATGCAAACCACACTCAGAAGCGCACCCTTCGGAGATTGTCGTATAATTTCTTCCAAAGCGGAGGAACCCTGTATAAGAGAACTCCCGATCTAGGACTTTTAAGGTGTGTTGACACAAAAGAGGCTTTCAAATTGCTCAAGGAGATACATGCTGGAACCTGCAGCCCACATATGAATGGTTTTGTCTTGGCCAAGAAGATAGTCAGGGCCGGATACTTTTGGATGACCATGGAAACAAACTGCATACGGTATGTTCAGAAGTGTTACCAATGCCATATACATGCAGAGATGATACGGGTGCCACCAAATAAGCATAATGAAACAAGCTCACCTTGGCCTTTTTGTTGCCTGGGGAATGGATGTCATCGGCCCAATCGAGCCTACCGCTTCAAACGGGCACCAGTTCATTTTAGTGTCCATCGACTACTTCACCAAATGGGTTGAAGCTGCATCTGACAAAGCGGTAACCAAGAAAGTCATCACGAATTTCGTCAGAGATCGGATTGTGTGTCGATTTGGGGTTCCAGAGTCCATCATCACTGAAAATGCCGCCAATCTCAACAGCGATCTGATGAAAGCCATGTGTGAAACTTTCAAAATCAAGCACAAGAATTCTACAACATACATGCCTCAAATGAATGGAGCCGTGGAGGCTGCCAACAAAAAAATCAAGAAGATACTAAGGAAAATGGTAGAGAACCACAAGAAATGGCACGAGAAATTACCATTCGCCTTACTGGGATAGAGCACCACAGTCCACACATCAACCGGGGCAACTCCCTATCTGCTAGTTTATGTTATCGAAGCTGTCATTCCCGCCGAGGTAGAAATTCCTTTTTTAAGAATAATACAAGAAGCTTAACTTAGCGATGCAGAATGGATAAGGAACCGCTATGAGCAATTAGCCCTCATAGATGGAAAGATGATGAATGTAGTGTGTCACGACCAGCTTTATCAGAATAGAATGTCCAGGGCTTTTAACAAAAGGGTAAAGCCAAGACAGTTCACACCGGGGTAGCTGGTGCTGAAAAAGATCTTTCCACATCAAGATGAAACCAAAGGAAAACTTTCTCCTAACTAGAAAGGTCCTTACTTGGTAGATAGAGTACTGACAGGAGGAGCTCTCATACTCGCAGAGATGGACGGGGAAATTTAGCCAAAGCCAATCAACTCAGATGCAGTCAAAAGATACTATGTGTAAACCATTTATGCTTCTTTATGTTATATAAATTGAACTACACTCTACCTGATTCCCATTTAAGAGGGGATACATAGGCAGCCCTGTGGGTTCGGTCACAATTCAATAAAATTTTCATTTTTCCCCACAATCAGAAACTGGGGCAGAATTTTGAGGATCCTCCTCAAAATTCTGACGCAAGTTCAGCCAACCGCAACGTATGGAGCAGTCAGAAAGGTCATCTAGTTAACTGAGGCAGAATTTTGTGGAGGACCCTCAAAATTCTATGGCAAAAGAAGTCGCAATGTCTCTGATTGTGTCATAGTTACTGGTTCATCTAACTAATTTCTAAACTATATACTACTATGTCTTCTGAAAATTACGCACGCATGTTTTTTAAAAAGAAACTTTGCTCTAGCAAATGCTACCCTAATAGTTTAGACAAGATATTCAGACATAACGGAGTATGTCAAGAAGACGAAGGAACGAACCAACCTTCCCCCGCAAAACTCACAATTTTTTCTTTGGATGCAGGACTATATCATCATGACAAATACCGTTGCAACAACACAATCACTATGCACGAAACACATTGTCACCTAAGAATACTTCGCTCTTACCCTTCTCCTTGCATGGGACTAAGCACTGTCCCGAACCTTGCATGAGGCTAAGCCCTGCTTCCCACTTTCATAAGACCAAGCATTGCCTTCTCCTTTCATGGTACTAAGCATTGTCTCGAACCTTGCTCAGCCCTGCCTCTTCACTTGCATAAGGCTAAGCACTGCCTTCTATTTGCATGGGACTAAGCCTTGTCCCGAATCTTGCATGAGGCTAAGCCCTGCCTCTCTACTTGCATAGCTAAGCATTGCCTTCTCCTTGCATGATACTAAGCACTGTCCCGAATCTTGCATGAGGCTAAGCACTGCCTTCTCCTTGCATGGGACTAAGCATTGTCCCGAATCTCGCATGAGGCTAAGAACTTCCTTCTCTTTGCATGGGACTATGCAATGTCCCGAATCTTGCATGAGGCTAAGCCATGCATCTCTACTTGCATAAGGCTAAGCATTTCCTTCTCCTTGCATGGGACTAAACACTGTCCCGAATCTTGCATGAGGCTAAGCACTGCCTTCTCTTTGCATGGGAATATGCACTGTCCCGAATCTTGCACGAGGATAAGCCCTACCTCTCTACTTGCATAAGTCTAAGCAATGCCTTCACTTTGCATGGGACTAAGCATTGTCCTGAATCTTGTATAAGGCTAAGCACTGCCTTCTTTTTGCATGGGACTAAAACTGTCCTAAATCTCGCACGAGACTAAGCACTGTCTCTCTTGCTGTCACGACCCAAACTGGAGGATCATGACTAGCACCCGGGCCATACTTGCCGAGCACCAACGTACATTTTATCTAACCTTCTTATTATCTTTAAGGGATAACGAGATCAATATAAATGGTAGATATGGATCATGAACATACATCACATGGGATGACAAGATTGCTAAGAAACTACATAAAAGGTACGAGCTACAACACTGCCATGAAAGACTATACAACAAAAATTAGCCAACAAGGCATACCAAACTATACATGAGTCGACACCTGTCTATGAGCCTCTAAAGGAGCATAAGTAATGCAACATAGCCGGAACAGGGCCCCGACATACCCATAATATCTATAACAAAAATGCATACCAAGATCACGGCAAGTCCGGAGAAGGGATCTCGCCTATAACCGCTGAGCTGGAAAGCCTATTGTGGTGGGGGAGCTTTGTCTACCTGTCTATTAGGACCTGCAACACGACATTCAGCGTCCACAAATAAAAGGATGTCAGTACATATAAAGTACTGAGTACGTAAGGCAGGAAAGCATAAATAAGAACAGTAATGTAAAGAGAGATGTAGGAGATACAACCTGTAGCATCTGAGTGCTTCTAAGAGACAGTAACATGAAATGCATGATACATACATACATATATATATATATATATATATATATATATATATATATATACACATAATCTTTTAAAAATATCCGCCTTTGTGGGCATCATCATCATCTTATCAACATCCACCTTTGTGGGCATCATCATCATCATATCATACCCGGCCTCAAAGAGGACTCGGTAAACCCAACTGATCAGTGGTTGCACAATAGGTGCCATACCCGACCGACTATAGTGTGGCTCGGTAGAGTAAAGTAGATACATATATATAATGCATGTAGGACTCACTGGAATCATGTTCTGAACATTTCGGAGTGACGTAAGGTCGATATTCTCTGTACACATTATTAGGATTAACTCTTCCTCAAGAATATTATAAGAATCAGGAAGTACCAATAACATTGATAACATAATAATAAAAGGAGCAACCTCAACATCAATTGTTCCATAAGAAGGGAAACAATGTAAGTACTGCTAGCTTCTAAGAATAGAGTATCTTTGGAAGCTCGTTCATTGCATTATGTACAATCGGAGTCGTGAAAAAGAAGGAAAGGGATAGCCTCACATACCTTGTATATACTTCCCCAACCTCAAGCTATGAAAATTTCACAACTCCTTAATCTACAATAAGATAAACGGTACTATCGTTATCGTTTAAGCGTCATAACTATTATGTATCGACCACAACCTATTTTACGATGAAACGGACAGCACCTCCCCTATTTATATGACTTCACACAAGTAAAAAAAATCACCAAACATACCAAACAACATCAATAATAATCATATTGAGCCTCCCAAAATAGTCCACACACAACCTAATCACTTCACAGATAAGACGACCACCATAGTCGTGTCAAACGACCCAGAAATGTTACAACGAACGACCAGATCACAACCCTAAATATATATGGTGTTTATCCAAACCCTTCCTCCTCCAAAAAAACACAAAACAGTAGTAAAACACGCAGCCCAACAACAACACAAAACAGTCCGCTACAAGTCAAATAACTCGAACTCACGGCTTCCGATCACCGTCCCGTGAGTTCTAACTATTAGGAAACATATTTATCAACCTTCCTTGATATTTAAACACTTAAATACAGATATTAGACGTTTCTTAACTATGAATTACCTTCCAAAACTCTAACTACAAAGAAAAAGGAGAGGCGGTATAATGACACTTACGTCGTAGGGATCGTTTTGATGTTATTGCTTCTCGATTTCTTGCCCGGAATGATAATCTTCTTTGACACCCTAGAAGATAGCTTGAGGTTATGTTTATGGGTTTTCTATGGTCGTTTTATTCTGAATAATGAAGAGAAATCCGACCTAAGGTTTATATATATCAAGTTTGGAAAAGTCAAAGAGGTGCTAGCTTGGCACCCTAGGATTGGTCCATCTTCCGACACTTATATCTTTTTATCCTGATGTCGTATGAACGAACGGTTAAGAGAGTTGGAAACTAAATTACAAGAACTTAAATTTGGTATATTATATGTCCCAATAATACCTCATATAGCTCATGAAATGTATTGCTCAAAAAGCTCTAGTGATCCACCTACTTGTCACTTATGATGTCTGCGCAGTCTCGCGAAACTGCAAATATCTCTCTACTCCTACGTTGTATCAATGAACGGTTTAATGAATTGGAAACCAGACTCATAGATATTAAATTTGGTTGGTAGATAATCCAATAATTCCAAGTATATTGGGAGAAAATCTCAGTTACATTTGACCTAATTTTAAGCACATTATGAGTGTAACTTGTGAAGACCTTTGCCGACTTTTATTCCACAACTTGCTTGACTTCAAAATATAGAACACAACTATCATACGATAAAATTAACTCATAGAATAACCTCCTTATCATGTAATGAACCATAGTCTCACCTTAAAGTACATGTTATAACATTCCAAACTCGTCGACTTTCGACGAAACTTATTTTCTTCAATTGGTTTAGCTTCTAAGATTTCCAACCCTATTGGCACTCGTTATTCATGATGTTAAATATTTGTAACATCCAATGTAACATGATTAACTTACTTTATATTCCATCAAATATAATTTTATTTCTGAGCTTACATCAATTGACTTACGATGTACTCTCACGTACGAAAATATGGGGTGTAACAGTTATGAATAAGGAATGTTTGAAAGAATATAAGAGATTTCTAGAAGGAAGTTTTGTAGAGAACCACTGTCGGAATTACCAAGGGCTTGATATTTGCAGAAGGGACCAACGTGAAGGTCTGTAACGACCCGACCGGTAGTTTTGAGCATTTGCACTTCGCTCGGTAGTTTGCAGGCTTGAGTAGCTCCGTATGATGTGTTATGACTTATGTGAATCATTAGTTTACGTTTATAGGTTATCTGGAATCAGTTTGGAAGAATGATTCTCAGCTAGAAGCTTTAAATTTGAAAGGGTTGGACCAAGTTTGACTTTTTGTGAATTTGACCCCGGAATGGAGTTTTGATGGTTCTGTTAGGTCCGGATGGTGATTTTATACTGAAGCGTATGTCTGAATTTGCATTTGGATATTTCTAGAAGGCTTCAGCACAAGTTAGCAAAAACTGGAACTTGAAAGTTTGGAAAGTTCATAAGTTTGATCGGAAGTTGACTTTGAAGATATCGAATTTGGATTGTGGTTCCAGGAATTTGAATAGCTTCATCATGTTATTTGGGACTTGTGTGCAAAATTTGGGTTCATTCCGGGATGATTTGATGTGTTTCAGCACGAGTTTTTGATATTGAAAGTTCAAAGTTCATAGATTTTGATTTGAGGCGTGATTCGTTGTTTCGATGTCGTTATGCGGGTTTTGAGTCCTCGAGTAGGTCAGTGTTATGTTATTGGACTTGTGACATATTTGGACGGGGTCCCGAGTGGCTCGGGTGAGTTTCGGACGAGGTTCAAATCATTTTTGTTTCATATTGCATTGCTGAAGGCTGCTGGTTCTGGTATTTCCGCATCTACGGAGTAATGGACGTAGATGCGAGTCCTCAGATGCGGAAAGTTGGTCGCAGAAGCGAGAAGAGGATGGGTGAGGAAGACCGCAAAAGTGGATTTTTGTAGCACACTTGTGTGCGCGCAGATGCGGGATTTGAGAGCGCAGGTGCGATATTCTTTGCAGAAGCGAGATTTTATATCCGCAGGTGCGGGGTTGTTGAGCATGGAATTTTTTGCAGAATTTATACGTTTACCAGAGATGCGGCGGTAGCAGATGCGACTATTTACTCGCAAATGCGGAAGTGTTGGGAACAGGATATAAAAATCGAGGGTTTTGGTCTTTATTCATATTTTGAGATGTTGGACTCGGATTGAGGGGATTTTTGGAGCAAATTTCATCACAAGGATTGGGGTAAGTGTTCTTTACTCGGCTTTGGTTATATTTCTCTATCTTCAATTTTGGCAATTGGTTGAAGAATTTTAAAGAGAAATTGGGGTTTTGCCCTAAAGTTTCATAATATAAATTTTTGAGTTTTGAACATCGATTTGGGGTCAGAATTGAGTGAAATTAGTATGGTTGGACTCATAATTGAATGGTTTGTTAGATTTTGTGAGTTTTGTCGGGTTTCGAGGTGCAGGCCTGGGTTGGGTTGATTTTGGGATTTGATTCAAGATTTGATCTTTTACGATCAGAATTGGTTCCTTTAGCATTGTTTGATGTATTTGAATTGTTCTTGGTTAGTTTTGAGCCATTCGGAGGTCGGAACGTGCAGGATCGTATATTTGGAGCATCCCTTGGCTTGCTCGGCATTGGTATTAGCTCGTGCGAGATAAGTAACTCTTCTAAACTTAGTGCTGAGGGTATGAAACCCCGCAATATGTGTTATGTGATTGGTATTGAGGTGATGCACATGCTAGGTGACGGGTGGGTGGGCGTGCACCATGTGAATTAGAAAATTGTTGCTTCCATGGCACTATATAGTGGCCCTAGTTCGTTGATATTTGTGTTTTCACCATGTGATAAAGTAATTGATTTGTCAATCATGCTAAATATCATGCTTAGGCTTCATGCTGATGTTGTATGGACCCATAGTGGTCGTTTGTTGCTGTCATCACGCTGATTTCTTTGATATTTTGTACTTAGTCATATTCATGCATTCATATCATATCTCAGCCTCAGTTGCTGTTATTTATATATCATATCATTGTTGTCGGGCTATATTCATGAAATTGTGAGCTCGTGAGTGAGACTGGAGAGATTGATGACTGAGTGAGGCCGAGGGCTATATGATTTCATGATATGCACGCCACAACAGTTATTGTACAACGCTGAGTGTTGGAGTGTGCTGACCATTGAGCATAGTGAGAGAGGATGGGAGTCAGTGAGATTGAGTACTCTGAGAGTGTGAATACATTATTCATCTCTGAGATACATGGTATTTGCATGCACACATGACATACATGCATAGTGATGCATTTTTTCTCATGCTCTATAGTATTACGTCATTCATGAATTTTTACACACATAGATATGTGGATATAGAGAGGTATTTTTCACTTGTTATCTGGAAGGAAAATAAAACATCTTACTTATTGTTGAAAGGATTTTCGAAAAAATCACTATTTTCAAACTTACTCATATTTTAGCATTATTGTTAAAGATTTATACTCGAAAAACATGCATATTTTCTGGAACTGTGAACGAGCTGAGCATTTTACTTATGAGATACTTCTTTTATTACTTGTATTATGTTGTTATGAATTGTTGTGAAATATTGTTATTGGACCCGACCTTGTGTTAGCTCATCACTACTTTAAACCTAAGGTTAGATTTGTTACTTACTGAGTACATGGGGTCGGTTGTACTCATATTACACTTCTGCACCTTGCGTGCAAATGTTGGCTATTGATGTTGATGTATTCGATGGGAGCTGGATTGAAGATGTACCCGCGTACAGGTTGTAGCTGC
Source organism: Nicotiana paniculata (assembly GCA_005239505.1). NCBI lineage: Eukaryota > Viridiplantae > Streptophyta > Magnoliopsida > Solanales > Solanaceae > Nicotiana > Nicotiana paniculata. The sequence goes on along the minus strand of MDKI01005509.1, from coordinate 20,203 downwards.
CCTTTGTTCGTGGTAGCTTTAGGTCTATAAAACTCTGTTTAGGTACTTTTCAAACAGACGATGTATTTATTCTATTTCAACTTTTTAAACTCTATTCTTAGAAGCTTATGATTGGTACTACCAGTCCTTGGGAAATGCATAAAAATTCAGTAAATTTACTATTGTTTATTGTCTTGTTGATATCATTGGAATTGGATAATTACTAGTTGGCTTACCTAGCTGGTTGGGTTAGGTGCCATCATGACTAGTGGATTTGAGGTCGTGACAAGGTCCTTAATAGAAAGCAGTATGGCGGTGCACGAGATGCACGCGAGGCGGCAGACTTACTTTGGAGGATTGACAAGTACTTTGAGGTAGTCAAGGAGGATGACGACGTTGTTAAGGTACTCAACGCCTCAATGTACTTGATCGAGGTTGTCGTGCTGGGGTGGCGTCAAAGTGTGCCAACATTGAAAAAATGGCTATGCAAGATTGAGATGTAAGAGCAGTTCAAGAAGGAGTTGAAGAAGAAATTTTACCCGATGAATGTGGTGTATGAGGCTAGGCGGAAGCTAAGGGAGCTCCGACAGACGACCACAATTCGGTAGTATGTGCGCGAGTTCACTACTTTAATGCTGCAAATCTCGTCATTGTCTGAGGAAGATTCCCTCTTCTACTTAATGGATGGGTTGCACAATTGGGCAAAGCAGGAGCTAAGAAGACATCAAGTAGCCAATGTGAATGAGGCTATAGGGGTAGCCGAGTCACTTGTTGACTTTAAGATGGAGCCTACAGAGTCCAAAGAAGGCAACACCGAGAGGTATCAGGGAGATCATGATGAGGAAAACGGGAAAGGCACAACCGATGTATACAAGGGTAATGGCAAGGGGTCATATCATAACGGACAGGGGTCCAAAAGAAATAGCAAGGAGCCGGAAAATGGTAACGAGTATGTGCCTAAGGGAGGGTGCTACTTCTGTGAAGGATCACATCGGGCAAGCGAATGCCCAGAGTTGGGGAAGCTTGCACCAATAATCAGGAACTTTGCTCAAGCACATAAGGGTGACACAGGAGAAATCGCCTATATTGGAGGGATGCGCTTGGAATATAAGCCGAAAGTAGGGGTTCCAAAGCCTATGTTGGCGCCATGCAAATGGTGCATGGTGGCAGAAAGAAAAGTTGGACGGACATTGTTGAAGAGGATGAAAAGTTACAAAGTGATGGCATGCTATCGGATTCAGACGATGCACCAAGCAGAGGGTTCAAGTTTGCCAGCAAGGCTGGCCATTAAGGAAAGCCAAATAGGGAGTGGAAGCATGGACTTGATGCTTGAGAAGCTTCTAGAATTGGTTGAGTCATGAGAAGATTTAGGCCAAGAGAAAGGAGGGGAATCCGATGGGCGGAGGATCGAGGCCATCATTGTTGTCCATCCAAAGTACAAACGGCGCAAAAACAAAGGTGACCAGTACCTTGTAACATGGGAAGGTGAACCACTTCATATGAAATCATGGCTAATGGACAAAGACTTCCAGCGACGCCAAGGGGAGGTGCGCGTGTACATGTCGATGCTTTGTGCCGAGGGCGGCACAAAATTGGGTAGGGGAGAGTGGCATGACCCGCCACATCATCATGCCACGTAGGTATCACTTGGCATATATTTTTGCTATATGGAAAGGTTACATAAGTTAGGGACTAGATCTTGGTGGAATATTCTAGAACTATAGAGAACTTTCTTGAGAATGCTCTAGATATTTATGCACTTGTAGGAAGGTTTTAGAAAAATGTAGAGGTTTCATTAGGAAGACCTTAGAACCCTATGGAATTATTAGGAAAGTCCTTGGAAGATTCTAGCTATATAGAAGATTCTAGAGAATGTACTTATTTGTAAATATGGAAGGACTTGTGCAACGATTATTAATTACACACTAGCCCCTAGGTGATTAGTATAAATAGGGGCATTCATTTGTAAACTCATCAAGCAAAACAATCAAGTTCTCTTCAATAAAAAAACTTCCTCTTGCAATTCTCCTGTGTTCTAAGTTTCCTTAGCGATCTTGAGTGTAGTAAGACTGACTTGACATAGCAGGAACGTGAGCAAATTGTGCAAGATCGTGAGCGAGTATTCAAGTGCCGTATGTGTACTGAGTTAATGACTAAGGACGTGACAATTAGGACTATCATCTATCCATTGAGAAGGATTAGAATTTATTTATCAAAAAAAAAGAGAAGGAACTAGAATTTTTACATCCTGTTTCTACCGCCTTTAAATTTATATAAGGAGCACTAGGTATCAATGTATTTGCAATTCAAGAGTTCTATAATTCCTTGTCTTCTTTTTTCTTACAGGTAGCTGCAAACAAATTTACTGGGTTTGCTAATGGATAGACGATAATTTACTGGAATGGAGCTTTGCGTCTTGATTTATGCTTATTTGCAGAGATTATAATATTGACGAGACAAGTTAATTTTAGGAGACGTATAAAGCTAATTAAAAGCTGCTTTTGTTAACTTGTCTTCCAGATTTTAAATTTTTTTATTTGTTCAAATCTGACTCTGTATTACATTAGATTTTAGTTTAGTTTCTACTTACTTTATCGAATATTTCCGAAGGCAAAAGTTTCATTATCAAAATAAAATAAAAAAATCTCAAAATGGCTTGTCTTAAAAATTTTCTATATTCGTTGTTGGTCTTATGCCATTATTTAGTTGGTGTTTATTAGAAACGCATGATCTATCGTTATACTGTTTGTGATCAGGATATGTTAAGATGCCAACTTGGTGGTACTAATCTATTTTTGATAGTACTCTTTTTTGTTCATGATTTGATAGTACTCAAGAGATCTCTTGTTGCGAATTTCACTGTATATTTATCTAATAAAACAATATCTATGAGTATAGACAATAAAAATAAAATAATAAGATTTACGTAGAAAATGCTCGTAAAAATTATCGACGGTAAATAAGGTAAAATTTCATGGTAAAAATATTTTTTGTGTAAGTCTTATGTTGTAAAATCCTACACGGTGCTCTCCCTAAAAAATTTGTAGACATGTTATTATGTTGCTCATCAAAAATTATGAATTGAGAATTATTACCCCTTCTATGTAACTTACAACAGGAGAGAGATTTCCCTTTCGAAAAACCCGAAAAGCTTTACTGAACTTGAGAATTAAAAACTTGCACTCTGAAGCATACGATTATTTATTTTACAACCTTGATATAAGAACTACTAAGGAATACATAACTTAGATAGGTGGTATAATACAGGATTTTTTGATGTTGGGTGATGAAAAGAAGAAGGGGGTGTTGGAGTTTTTCTTGAGAGAGATGTTGCTGATATTGTTCTTGTTGTTGTGTCTTCCTTATTTAATCTTGCCCCTTTTTATAGCCAAGTCTATGAAGCGGATTTTTAGCGGATTTAAAACATCTTCAGAAATGTCTCTTTTCTAGCCTTGTCGGGTACTTCACTGGGTCCCATCGTCACATGGCTTGAGCAGAGATTCCTTTTTATTTTTCAAATATGTAATTATTTTTTCCACTTCAAGGACCTCAATGTCTTCTCAACACTACTTTATGTCATTCTTAGTTGCATTATTGCTACTTTTTTCTTTTTCCTCCTTTGTCTTGTTCTTCCCAGTATTGCTGACTACTGTGATTCTTCAGTATTCAGATTAATTCTCCGGTTTACTTATACGTATCAAGAATTCTTTTTCTACGTATCAAGATTGTGTAGGGCTATTGCGTCAAAACTCATTCCCGAATCATCATCTGGGTCTTGAGCATCTTGATAGTTTAGATTTTTATCTTCATAATTGTCTTCGACTTCTGATTTTTCTGGACTAGGATTTTCAACCATATATTTATCCTGCTTTTCTTTTTCTTGGAAGAATTTTTCTAGTGTCTATTTAACTATTTCTTAAATTTCCTCATTTTTTTTCTTTTTTGAACTCATGCCTTTCTTTTTTAATGCTTCTCCTTGTATTAATCTTCTGGGTAGTCTTCGTCTTAATGAGCTTGATGATCCTTCATCTTCACTTTTTGGCAAAGTGACATCCATAAACGGATTTGTTAAGTCTTTACCGGCTACTATTTGAACCGGACTAGCTGTATCTCTATTCGATACAGTGGATCTTGTTACATTCATTGAGGAATATACACCCTTCTTATCCATTTTTTCTTGATATGGAGAACTCATTTCCTGGTCCTGTTGTGGAATGACCTGTGTCTGGGATTGTAGCAATTTGAATTTTTCCGTTTGTATTTTGTGTTCTAATGTCTTCACTTGCTCCATTAGTCTTGTTTTTTCTTGTGTCTAGATTTCATTCTTCTGATTCAGTCTCTTGAAGGCTTGAATCATTGAAGAGCAGTGATCACAGAAAATTATCTTATTTGTGTCTTTTTGGATATTATATTGTGGGGTTTTTTCTGAGTTTTTTCTGAGTGCTGGGAAAATATAATAATTTGGTCCTAATACACCTCGTGCATAGTCTAACGCTTCAGTAAAGTCATTAAAACCTTTGAAAAGAGGTTTTTCCGAATCTTTAATAGAATCTAATACTTCTAACCATGTCTGAAAAATACCATTTGTCTTTCCATGTATAACTACATAATACTTAAATCTTTTTTCTTGATTTTTGTCTGTAAAATATTGGCATAAAGCATTTATGGCTGCTATAAAATATTTAGTGTCTTTTTTATTATATGCTATCCATAAATTATCGATCAAACACCTCTGTGGTCTATCTATGACGCATTCTGGTAAAATTCTAAATGACAAGTTTGATGGAGGAAAAAATATTAAGTTATGTTTTCCGAAATTCATTCTTTCCATACTATTCTGTTCTACTAGAGATTGTGGCTTAAATTGAAGATTACCTAACATTGTCTGAAAATATGTGTCTGAGGGTGAGGCCTGAACGCCCTTTCCTTTGTTTTCATTCTTGAGAGTTGTTGGTCTCATGCTGTAAAGGTATAACATATTCATTAGTTGACCGTAATTTTTAACCTACTCAACTGATCTGCTAAGTTATTATCTTTTCCTTTGATATGTTCAAATATGAGGTTAAAAATTGATATAGTATCAATGAAATTTAACCATCTTCTTCTACTGCTATTTTTTTCATTTATTTTTTAGTGAAACTTAACTATGGCTTCACAATCAGTTCTTATTAATATTTCTTGTTTGTTTAATATATATAATCTGAAACTATTTAGCCCATATATCACAGCTAATATTTCTGCATCTATACTACTCATATTTTCTTTTTCTTTATATTTACTACTTTGATAAGCACATATTTTTTCTGTGCTTTTATCACTATACTTATTGGGTTTGGCTTTTAATACCGCTCCCCATCCTTCAAAACTTCCATTTGTTTCTATAATTAAGTAATCTGATTCTAATGCATTTTTAAGTCAGGAATATTTTTTATTTTTTATTTAATTTTTTGTACTAATTTTATATCTTCGGTATTAAAATGTCTTTGTCCTGTAGAGCCTGTCTTAGCGTATAGAGGTCCTGCTATTTTTCCTAGATCCTTTTAAAATTTCTTGCATAATTTACTATACCTAGGAACCTTTGTAATTCTTTAATATTGTCTAATTTATCTGGCATCTGTAAAGCCTTTTTAGCGATATGAGGTTGTAATTTAATTTTCCCATCTCCTAAAATGACTCATAGAAAATTTATATGATTTTTACATAATTCCATCTTCTTTTTACTAATTATTATTCTATTATCTATAAATAATCTAAATACTGTCTGTAGATGTCTTAAGTGCTCTTTAATATCTTTACTAAATACTAATATATCATCGACATATACTAGAACAAATCTTTTATATTCTCCAAATATACTATCCATTTTTCGTTGAAAAGTTGGCGGTGCTGTCTTTAATACAAACAACATTAACAGCCATTCGAAGTGCCCTTCTAGACAAGTAAATGTTGTCCATTCTATACTTTCTTCATGCATTTTTACTTGCCAGTATCCCGATTTACAATCAAATTTACTGAAGATCCTTTTTCCTTGTATTCTATTTATTAATTCTGTTTTATCTTGTAACTTATATCCATCTGTTCTAGTATTGTCATTAAGTCTTTTGTAGTTTATTACCATCCTAGCCTTTCCTCCTATTATTTCATTATGGTTTCTTACCATGAAGGCTGCTGACCTATGTTTAGAGGTGGATCTCTTTATTACTCCTAAATTCATGAGTTCTTTGATTTATATTTTAAAATCTTCTAAATCTTGATTTGTGACTTCTATTGAGGCTGTTTTAATTATATATTCTGGATTTATTATGTCTAATTTTCACATAACTTTGTTATTTTTCTAGTGCTTTAGAGATTTTTCTCCTATTATCTCTATTTCATCCAATGTTTTTATTATATTATCCAAATCCTTTTGATTTTTTATTATTCCTATTTTTTCTATTCCGGTTCTAAAGTTATATAATTCTGTTTCGAAGTCTATTAAGGTGTAATCTTTTTCCAGTATGTCGTTATCCTCATTTTCTTCTGATATTAAAGTTTTAGATTCTTTTTTATCCTTACAACATGTATTTTTATCTTTACATTCCTTACAATATTCTTTCTGATTTTTTTGCAGGTTTTGCTGGCCCAAATCTAATCGTGTCCTTATCATAGTTTCACTTTCTATAGTTTGTACTGGTGTATGTGTAATATTTTTGAAAAATATTACTCCGTCTCTGCTGAGTAAATAACTACCATTGTTATGTATCATAAAATCTAATCCTAGGACAAAATCTACATTTATATCTAAGTCTCTTACCCATATTTTATCTACCTTGTAACTAGGTTTATAAAAATCTACGCATGTATTTATAAAACTAATCTGCGATTTATCTATATAATGTCTATATATATTATGAGTTCCGTCCATTTGCATAGCAGCAACAGGTTTATCTAAGGTTTTGATTAGGTTTGGTGAAACTATTTTCTTATTTATTATACATCTTGTACATCCCAAATCTACTAAAGCTAACGTTTCTATTTCGTAATCCTCTATTTTGATTCTTGCTAATATTTTCATTGTACTTAATTTTTTATCCTCGTTACATATTAGTGTGTCATAGTCTTTTATACTCATCAATTCTTCATCGTGTGTGAATTCTACTACATTTTCTTCGTCATCTTCTAACTTTTGCTTTCCCTTTTCCATTTTTTGTATTCTTTTTTACAATTCATTTATTCTGGTTTTTAATGCGATTACTCTTAAATTGAGAGTGGAATCATTTATTCCTTGACATTTTTTTTCTTTATTTATTTTTGTCTTGAATTCTTTTTCTATACATACGATGCATCCTTCTGGGTAACATGACTTACATTTTGCTCTTCTATCCCTACTAGGATACCATTTATCTATAAAACTGATTACTATCTAACCCTTTATTTTTTTCAAAATCATGATTACACTTTTCGGATATGTTTGCTAATGCATTTTCTGGTATTTCTTCTAAATTTAGTTTTTCTAATCCTATTTCATTTATTAATTCTTCTTCTTCTGACTTTGATGAGTCTATTTGAGTTTTTCCTCTATATCTACACTTACTATAGAGTATATACTTTCATTATCTGACATATGTTCGTCTACATTTATTAAAGTTTCCTGAAAATCTTCTATTAGTTGTGAATTTCTTGTTTTATTATTAATTCTTTTCGGGCATGTATTGGCTAAGTGTTCTACACTTCCACAAGGTAAAACATTCTAGTTTATTTTTATAATTTCTTTCTATTCTATATTTCCTAACATGTCTATTTCTATCTAGGTATGATTTTTTAGCTGATGATTTTCTAAGATAATAATTTTTTCTATTATATCCCTTGTTATATTGCGGTTTATTTCTATATTTTTTCTTTTTGTATTCATTCCTATCATAGCTTTGGGTTGTATATACGGTTGACTTACAAAAACTCATATTATTCTGTTTTAGTTATTTTTGTATTTGTATATTAGTACATTTTTCTTGTAATATTTCCATTATATGTTGTATTTTATGTCCTATAGACCATTTTGCATTTGGGTTTTGTATTACCCCGTCTCTTTTATACCACCGTTCTTCTATTTCTCTGCCTAGAACTCCTGGTAATTTATTAAATAATTTTTTACCTAATTCTTGATCAAACACATTTCCACTAATAGTACAATAATAAAAATAATCATTGAGGAATTTCTTTATATGAAACCAACTGCTTATACTTAATTGTTCTAACTTTATTAAAGCATTTTTTTGTAATACTACTAATCAACTATTTGGATCTTCTCCCGTAATTAAACTATGTATTTTGTTTGTAAAATTATAAGGATTTGGTCCCATTGCTATTAAAGTCTGATATCATGTGAGAATTCTGACTTATAAGCTTCCCATAATCCTTTTGTTGATTCTCCTAAGAAAGTTTCCATATATTTATACATTGTTTCTGCATCTGTTTCGTGGTAGGTTTTTATATAGTCTGCTACTACTATTCCTTTCCAAAGGTCTATTACTGAGTTCCACATTTGTGGGTGGTGAGCCGCTATATTTAATATTTTACCTTTACTTCCTCCTTCTTGTAGTCTTATAGGTTCCTCTATAGGCATCCTTTTTCCTGATGGTTTTACATTTTCTATTTCTATTTCTTGACCTAATCTATATACCTTTCTTCTAGGTACATTTCCCGTATTAGTATCTACTGTACTTTGATGAATTGTTCTCTGAAATGGGCTAGGACTTGAACTAGTTGATTCCATTAATTCTTTTAAACTTATTAAAGATTCTGTCTCTGTTTCTTCATAGCTATCCTTTATTTCTTCTAAAATTTTATCAAATTTTTCTAATCTTTTTTGTGAAATATTTTCTGATCTATATCCCCAATTGTCCTTTCTTAATTCGCATTTCCTAAAATGTTCTTCTGTTTCACTCAGAGTTAAACTCCCGAGTTTACATGCTTTACATTTAAAAGTCCTGTCTTTATTTTCTCTAACTAATATCCTAGCTTTTTCTAATGCTTTGTCTACTTCAAATTCATCTTGTATTATTTCAATGTTCATACATTCACTATCTTCTACCGTACTTTCAGTTCCATCATTTACTTCCCTATGGGTGGTATAATTATAATCAGTGAACCTTATTGAAGTTTCTCCCTAGAATTTCTGTACATCAAATGATATTCTGGTTTTAATATTTTTGGTTTTGCAAAGTCCTCTAGATTCCATTCTAATCCTGCATATTCTTCTGGGTCTATTTTGATGGGTTTTATTAGTTTTATTCCTTTATTTCCCATTACTTCTACTACATCATCTACCTTAATTTTAAATTTTGTATTACTATTTGTTGCCATTTTTCCTATAAATCCTACATATATTAATAAATTATTTTCGTTATTCATTTCTTCATATCCTTTAGTTTGTATTCCTATTTTAATATTTTTTCCGAATTCTACTAAGTTTATCATGAAATGTAGGCTTATATAGAATATTCCTCCATTATTCGTCATATCTACTTCTGTTAAACCGATTATAGATTTCTTTTGGTCAGACCATATATCATCATATACTACAACCAATACCTTAGTTCCTAAGTTTTTCTAGTTAATCCTTTTAATCCTATTACTATTAATCCCATATGCATCAAATTCTTTTTGCAGTTTTTTATTTATCTTACTGATTCTGGGTTGATTAAATTTATTGTTGCGACTTTGTTTCCTATAACTGATAATTGTTCTTCTCTGTAATGTCTATATAATTGTAAATTATTCGAAAAATATCCTACGTTATATAATGCTTTTGGGTTGAGTAGTCTTAATTGATTTTGTTGAAATATTTGTATATCTTTATCTATATCTGTTATTTTGTCTAATTGTTGTTATTCTTCTTGTTCTTTTCTAGTTAGGATTCTTGTTAGCATATTATTGCCTATTTTGTTGTCTGAGAAACTTACTCTAGGTCTTACTTCATTTGTTGTTGTTGTCCTACTTGAAAAAAAGTCCATTTTTAGGCTTCCTTACTAATTTAAGTTTTTCTTCTTGGGGTGTTATTTCTACCTTTTTTAATTGTTCTAGTAAATCTTCTACCTCCCTATTCTTTGGGTTTTCTTCTATATTTCTTTTCTGGATGCATTTTTAGATCTAAATTTTGCAGATAAGTCCCAATTTACATAACGGAGCTGCTCAAACTCTCGGAATCGCATTCCGACCTCGATATCCCAAAAAGTCAATTGTAGTCAAAGCACTCCATTTTTCAAACTTCAAATGTTCCAACTTTTGCCGAATTGCCTCAAATTGCTCCATGGACCTCCAAGTCCAAATCCGGACGCACGCCTAAGCTCAAAATCACCATATGAAGTTGTTTACATAAAAAGTCAAATTCCGGTCAAATTCCACCGCTTAAGCTTCCGAAACTAAAGTTCTTCTTCCAATTCGATTCCAAGTCATCCGGTAACTGAATCCAACCATGCAAACAGGTTGATATACAGAATGTGAAGCTGTTCGAGAGCTTATGCCACCGAACGGAGCTTAAATTTTTAAAACGACCGGTCGGGTCTATTTAACCAAAGAATTAGATCCTTTGACCAAAACTATTTTTAGGATGAACACGAGTTTCTGATAACCAAGTCAAGACTGATTATTGTAAGTAATTAAGAAAAATCATTGAGATGCACGAAAAGTAAAGTGTATTGCAATGGTAGTTCGGATGTCCCTTTAAAGGTTATATTTTACTCCTTTATATAGGGAATTTCCTAATATAACATCTTCCTTTTTCAACGATTGAGCATTAATGACTAATTATGACATTAATGTAACGTTACAATGAGTAACCGTAACTGTTGCGTGAATATTGTGTAACGTGTGGAGCTCTAATTGAAGATCTCTGAATCTGCCTTTTGTTCCGCCCAGATACATTTTGACCGTGTCTCTTCATCTTCTCAATTAGGTTGAGACTTTTGTAGCTAATTAACCCGTCAGTGTGATTTTCCGTGCCTCTTTGCCTCATACCTCTTCATAGAGTCCCCAGCTGACGTGTCTTCACTGCTCCACGTAGACTGCTGAGTCATCAAGATTTATTACACACGTGAAGCTCTTTTTTACCAATACAGATAGTCCCCCCCCACTTACCATATATTTATCGATCAATATTTGGTAAGTGGATACCCATTTATGGCGGGAATATTTTGTCGCCGCTTCACTCGAATCATCGCATCTTTTTCTGTACTTAAGCGTCGCTTGTCACTTTCATTTAATGCTTATGCCACGTGGAATTTCCAGGTTGGTTCTGCAATTGTTCAGCGCCTTTTAGGGCTTTTTTGCGGCTGCATCAATTACGAAGTGACATCTTCACTTGTGACTTTCACATCATTGTTTTTTCCCATTTTTGACGGTTATCTTCGAGTATAAATACCCCCTTTTCTTTTCTTTCACGAAAAACTTCTAACTTTCAAACTTTATTTGTAAAGAACTTTTTCCTTGTCTTTGTAGATATGTCTTCTTCAAACCAATCTAAGAGAGTCATAAACGTAGATGATTTGACTCCCTCTTCTGCTCCAACACAGAGTAGGAGAGGCGGCAGGTTGAGGAGTTTAGGTTCTACTCCTTCAAGGGGTTCTTCCTCTTCTCAAATTACTTCTCCTCCTTCTTCTAGGTCATTAACTTCTCCGAGGGCTAGGGCTTCTAGATCTTCGTCCAAAGGTAGAGAACGTCATGAACCTTTGCGCGAACCGAGGGTCGATGAAATAGTACCTGCAGAGTTCACCTCTGCTAGGGATAGTCAGGCCCTTAGAGATCATGTTTCTTCATTATCATCTCTTGATAGTGTTGACAAGTAGCCTACCCAACTCACTGAAGGTTTAATTCCTCTTATACGCAGGGACTGTCATTGGAGTTCCGATTTTCCTATAATCGTTCCAAACAGTAATCAAATAATAACGTCTTACAAGACGGGGAATTCTTTTGTTTATACCTATCCCTTTACATTAGGGTTCAAGCCTCCCATCGACCTATTAATCATCGAGTTCTGTCGATTATTCAAAATTTGCTTGGGACAAGTCGGTCCTCTTGTATGGCGAGTCGTTGCATGTATTAGATACTTGGCTACCTTAGCTTCGATCCCCTTTATCTTTCATCATCTTATTCACCTCTATTCCCCAATGTTGTTCCGCCAGGGAATTTTTACCATAGCTGCTAGGAGTAAAAAGGTGTTAATGACTTCTATAAAAAGGTGTTAATGACTTCTAAAGATGATAAGGATCGAGGTTGGTTTCTTCGGTATGTTGTTGCTCCTACTGCTGGTTTAGTAGGTGAAGAGAATCTTCCCTTCCCTGAGAAGTAGAATTTTGCACGTGAGTACATTTTTTCTCACATTCCTTGCTTTTTGCTTTAGATATTTTATCAATACCGTAGCTATTTCTTCTTTTTGCAGCAATCATGGGAACCGTCGAGAATGTCTCCAATCTCAGAGATTGGGTAGAAAAGCTTTTGTTAATTGCTCCATTGGAAGAATGTTCGTGGAAGTATCTATCTGAGAGGTTTGGTTGGAGAGTTAAGACTCATGGTAAGTGAAGTTTTTATTTGTACTTGTTTATTCCTTTGAGCATTATTTAACCCTTTCCTTTTGACAAGGTTTCCTGCTCGTGGAGTTTCTGCATCCGCGTCTGTTCCCAAGTTATCCCTGGCTCAGGCCCAGGAGATCATTCCAGGCTCTTCTTCTTCAAAGAGAAAAGCAGGTGTGTCAAGGACCTCGGGAGAAGAGGAGGAAGATGAGGGAACTTTGGTCCATAGGTCACGCAGAAGGAAGGTGGTCTCAGACGACGAGTCTACACCTGTCATCGTGCCTTCCGTGCCTGAAGTTGGACTTTCTGCCTCCGAGGATGCTACTCCCTCTCCCGTGCATGAATCTATTGGCCAATTGTTCCGTGAAGGCTTTGGTTCTGTTGCTGATGAAGCTCCCTTGGCTGTTTTCTCTCCTTCTCTTAGAGAACTCCCTTCAACTGTTCCAGTTATTTCTCCTGCTACTGTGGCTATTCATGCTCCTGTCGTTGCTCCCTTTCCCGTGGCTCTTGCATCTCTACCTACTTCTGTCCTTTTGTTACACAAGTAGGGTCTTCCAACGGAGAGATGAGGCAGGTGATGATAGAAGTTCCAGCGGAGGGTAGTCTTTTTAAAAAGTCTGGCCAGCCTGATGTGTGGTTGAAATCGTTGATAGGCCCGACAGAGAGAGCTAAGTTGGATAGCCACAGTTCCCTTACATGGGCTAATGAAATCGTGCATACTTCTTTAAAGGTAAAATATATTTTCTTGTGTTCATTATCGTACATGTATTTATCATATCTAATTGGTTTTCTTTTGCAAATCAATCTTATTGGCACGCAGCTTATGAAAAGGATTTCTCATACGGAGCAGGAAGTAAAAGAGTGGCATGCTGAAGCAGGTAACTGGAAAGAGCAGTATGAAAGCTTAAGGCTCGGCATGGAGGCTGTAGAAGAAGAAAAATGTACCTTGGAGCTACAAGTGAGGGTCATGATGGCAGAGTTGGCTGTGGAGAAGGCATCCTCTGATCAGGAAGACAAGGATAAGAGCATCTTAGAGTCCTCATTCGCGGAGCAGCTGTCTCGTGCCTCTGAAGAGGTCAGGAGTTTTAAGGCCTTACTAGACCAAAATGAGGAGTATTCGGGTGAATTATTGCAATCTCTTACTCAGACCCAAGAGGATCTCCGCAACTCTTTGGAGAAAGTTCAATTCCTGGAAAGGTCTTTCGCTCCTTTAAGGGCCTCTAATGCTGCTGCTGTGACTGAGAGGGATGAACTAAGAGCTGAAGTTATGCTATGGGAAAAGATTACGAAGCTCTTGAAGATAGGGCAGCTTTCGATGTTAGTTGCGCATATATGAACTCTCGCCTTGACACATTGACTGAAATGAGCTGAGAGGGTTTCGACCTTAATGCTGAAATTGCAAAAATCAAGGAGTCCATTGAGAAGGCTCAACAAGGTCAGAATCTCTCTTCACGTGAAGGTGAGGCTCTTGCTGCTCAAGTCTCTTCGTCCCAAGCCGCTCAGGCTCCTTCTGCCAGTGAAGTCAACCCCTTCCTGAAGAAGTTTAAGAAGTTGGTTCCTCCTTTTTCTTCTTCTTTGTCTCAATTGGTGGTTACCCTCAGTCCCATCGTGGGTAAATTTGGATCTCTTTAAAGTCCCCAAATGACAACTTAGGGGCACCTCAATGTATAAAAACTCTATACGGCTAAGTATAAGTTAATACTTAGTTTTTACTTAGCCGTTTTAATATATTGATGCAAGTATGACTTTAGTTTTCTGTTGAGTTTCTGTTTCACTCTTTAAGTCTTTTTGCATGCTATATTTTTCGAGGTTTTAGTTTTACCTCTGAGTTTTGCATATAGAATGCTTTAGATTACTCGTACCTTTTCGTAATAGGCACGGTGTCATATTAAATGTATGCCTATTTGTAGTAGGCATAATTTATGAAAGAGCGCCCTTTTTTGGTCGACACTTAATGAAGAAGACGTCTCAACTTCATAAAGGTGTAATAATGCAATAGAGTGATATGAATTTTTCATATGTTTAAGAATGTTTCTGAGGAAACTTTTTTGTTTGAACTTTCACAACTTTTTACATGTGTTTGATTATCGTCTAAAATTCATGTTGCAGCTGTTTTCTTTTAACAGATTTGATATACACTTGTATTTCGTAACTGTTTTTCGTATGTAACAGTTTTTTGAGTTAATACAAGAGAGCAACTGTTTTTCATTAGTAACAGTTTTCATTCAAGTTGGGGTTTTCACTCGTAACTGTTTTTGTCAATAACATTTTTCAATAAGCACGAGAAAAATGCTCTTGCATCCGTAACTATTTTATTTGATAACAGTTTTTTGAACAAGTACAAGGATTTTGATATTTCATCCGTAACTATTTTATTTGATAAAAGTTTTCTATATGAGTACAAATATTTCGTAACTGTTTTTAGTTACAACAGTTTTGAATGAGTACAATGATGCTGATCTTTTATCCATAACTGTTTTTGGTTACAACAGTCTTTCTTTTGAATAAGTACAAAGATGCGCATTTCTTCCTCGTGGCTAACATTTTGCCTTTTAACCTGAACATCATCGAAGGTTTTTTGGATTAGAGGCTTTGTGTTTGATTCTTTGGCTCTTTCGATTTTGCTCGTATCACTTGATTTGTTGGGTAGATGGATCTTTAGGCTCGAGCTTTAACTTTTTGATAGTCTTTTTTGCTTCGTCTTTGCCTTACATATTGTATAGTCCCCCAAGTGTTTGAACTTTGAAGAATGAAATCTCGAGCACTTGACTATTCCTTCCTTGTGATCCTTTTCCAGAAAAGGAAAAACATACGGGACTCGAAGGTATATAGTTTTTAGATGCTGACTGCTTAACCCTTTAAAACGTCCATAAGAAAGTGTAACCCTAGACCGGGAATTTAGTTACTTCCTCGCGTCTTTGCAAAATATCATCATCTGTTGATGGGTTAGCTTTATGCCTATCATCTAAAAAGGTTAGTAACATTTTAAATGTTCAAAATAAAATCGAACGTGTGATACCTGACCGGGGGTATCAACTTCTTTCCTTAGAAGTAGTATTTCTTCAAGTGGATGGCATTCCAACTTGTTGGTAGGATTCTGCCATCCATAGCTTCCAGCTCGTAGGCGCCCTTCCCAGCTATGCCTCGTACTTTGTAGGGTCATTCCTAGTTTGGACTTAGCTTTCCTGCGCCTGCTTCTTTCGTTGATTGAAAGACTTTTTTGAGGATGAAGTCCCCAATCTTGAAGTACCTGAGATGAGCTTTACGGTTGTAATAACACTCTATGATTTGTTTTTGAGCTGCCATCTGTATTAGTGTTGCTTCTCTCCGTGGTTCGAGTAGGTCCAGATTGGTCCTCAATTCGTCGTTGTTTGCTTCCTCCATGGCTGTTGCAAACCTTATGCTTGGTTCGCCAATCTCTATAGGTATTAAGGCTTCTCAGCCATAGACAAGTGCGAATGGAGTTTCCGTGGCTGTTTTTGAAGTTATTCTGTATGCCCAAAGTACCGATGGTAACTCAACAGGCCAGTTTCCTTTGGCTTTATCTAGCCTCTTCTTTAGATTGTTGATGATGATTTTATTCGTTGACTCAGCTTGAACATTAGCCATGGGGTGGTATGGCGTTGAAGTTATCCGTTTGATTTTCCAGCTTTAAAAAAATTATGTGATTTGCGAGCTTATGAATTGTGGGCCATTGTCACACACGATCTCCTTTGGTATCCCAAAGCGGCATATTATGTTTCGCCATAAGAAACTTTTAACTTCCTTTTCTCGCACCTGTTTGAACTCTTCTGCCTCTACCCATTTTGTAAAATAGTCGGTTAGCACGAGCAAAAACCGTACCTGTCCTTTAGCTGTGGGAAGAGGTCCCACTATGTCCATACCCCATTTCATGAAGGGCCATGGGGATATTATTGGATGCAATAATTTCGTTGGTCGATGCATGTTATTGGCAAACCTTTGGCACCTGTCGCATTTGGATACGAAGTTCTCGGCCTCTTCTTCCATCTTAGGTCAATACTATCCAGCTCTGATTAGGGTTTTCACTAAGGGAATCCCCCTTGAGTGATTTCCACAGTGTCCTTCGTGGACTTCTTTCATCACAAACTCCGTTTGGTTAGGTTCGAGGCATTTTTCTACGGGCCCTCTGAACATCTTGCGATATAATGAGTTGCGAATGAGGCAGTACCGTGTAGCTTTGCGGCGAAGTGATTGAGCTATTTTCTTGTCTTCAGGTACGGTGCCATTCTGCAAAAAAATTAGGATTTCGTTTTTCCAATCCAGGTTAAATTGTTGAAAGTTACCTCATTTCTATCCTGGTCGATCGCTGAATGTAATAGATGAACGACAATTGCATTGTCTTTGTTTGTTACTTCCGCGACTTCTGCGAGGTTAGCTAATGCATCTGCTTCTGCATTTTCCTCTCTAGGTATTTGTACTACCTTCTATGTTTTGAATTGTCACACGAGCTCTCGTGCCTTTTCTAGATATTGTTGCATCTGAGTTTCTCGAGCGATGTAAGTACCCTGCATCTGATTTACTACTAGTTGGGAGTCATTTTTTATTACAATTTGCTCGATTGAAAGCTCTCGTGCGAGTTCTAATCCTGCAATAACAGCTTCGTACTCTGCTTCATTGTTAGTTATAGGATAACATTTGATAGCCTATCGTGTCTTTTCACTCGTGGGTGAAATTAAGACTATGCCTAAGCCGACACCTTTTGTATTGGAAGAACCATCGGTAAAAAGGGTCCATAGACCCGGATTAACACCATTGAAGAGTTGTAACTCTTTTTCCACTTCAGGGACAATGCTATTACTAAAGTCAGCGAGAAAATCAGTTAAGATTTGAGCCTTGATTGCAGTCCTAGGATGATATATTATTTCATGCTCCTTAATTATATGGCCCACTTGGCTAATCTTCCTGATAGCTTTTGTTTATGCAGTATGTTTTTTAATGGATACGAGGTCACAACTGTGATTGGATGACATTGAAGTATGGCCTTAATTTTCTAGATGCCATGATTAGAGCTAAGGATAACTTTTCTAGATGTGAATATCTAGTTTCAGCATCTAGTAATGTCTTGCTTACATAATAAATAGGAGAATGTTTACCTTTATTCTCCCTTACCAATACTGCACTTACAGCAATTTCCGAGACGGTAAGGTAGACGTATAGCCTCTCCCCTTCCTTTGGCTTTGACAACAACAGAGGTTTTGATAGATAAGCCTTTAGGTCTTTGAGAGCCTGTTGACATTCTTCATTCCACTCAAACTGATTTTTCTTTTTGAGAACTGCAAAGAATTTAAAACTTTTCTCAGAAGATTTGGAAATCAGTCTTCCTAAAGCTGCAATTTTTCCCGTTAGTCTTTGAACTTCTTTTTTGTTTATAAGTACATCATTGTATTTCTTCTATAGATTTAATTTGATTAGGATTTACCTCTATTCCTCTGTTTGATACAAGAAAACCCAAGAATTTACCTGATTCAACGCCAAAAGTGCATTTTTCCGGATTCAGCTTCATATTATACTTGCGTAAAATGTCAAAGGTAATAGAGAGGTGTTGGAAATGGTCTTCCACCAATGTTGATTTTACCAGCATGTCATCGATGTAAACGTCCATCTTTCTTCCCAAATGCTCCTGGAACATCTTGGTGACTAGCCTTTGATAGGTGGCTCCAGCGTTTTTAAGCCAAAAGTCATGACCTTATAACAATAAGTCCCCCTGTTTGTAATAAAGGGGTTTTTTTCTTCTCTGAGGGATCCATTTTAATTTGATTATAACCAGAATACGCATCTAGAAAGCTTAACAATTTATGACCTGCGGTGGCACCAATCATTTGATCTATATGTGGTAATGGGAATGAATCTTTAGGGCATACTTTATTTAAGTCAGTATAATCTACACATACTCTCCATTTGTCATTCTTTTTAGGTACTACCACAGTATTAGCTAGCCAGTTAGGGTGCGTTACCTCTTGTATCGAACCAATCTTCAGAGTTTCTGTACCTCTTCGTCAATCACTTGGTTCTTGAATGGTCCTTGCTTTCTTTTCTTCTTATTAATAGGTACGAATGATGGATCTTCATTTAGTTTATGAGTCATCACTTCTGGTGGGATACCTGTCATATCTCAGTGGGACCATGCAAAGCAATCCGCGTTAGCCTTTAAATAATCAATTAACTTACCTCTTCGACCGAGGCTCAGCCTCGTGCCTATATACACTTTCTGTTCAGGTTTTTGTTCAGACAATGGAACAACTTTGAGCTCTTCCGTAATTGTTTTGATGTGCTCATTTTCCTCCGGTTCATGAATATCGTCCGGTCTGGAATCTACATCCGTGTGGTCCAATGCTTCTTCCGTGGTGACTTGATTCACTTTCCCGTAAGTATTTTCTTTCGTACCTGTTTCAGCAGTAATACCTTCCGTCCCTATTTGGGTAGTAATTTCTTCCATGCCTGTTTGGGCGGTGTCGCCTGCTTGGGAGACTTCCTTATCCCTTGATTCTTTCACCTCTACTTTTTTGTTGTAGTGTACAATGTAATTTATATTTCTCGCGGTTTGCTTATCGCCTCTAATTTGCTGAATCCCCCATTCAGAGGGGAATTTAATTACCTGATGCAAGGTAGAGGGTATTGCTTTCATGTTGTGGATCCATGGCCTTCCCACGATTACGTTATAAGCCATGTCAGTATCGATGACTTGGAACCTGGTACTTTTGATCACTCCCTCAGCATAAGTGCTAAGTTCAATTTCTCCTTTTGTTATAACCGTAGAGTTATCAAACCCTGATATGGCTCGTGCCCTTGGGATTACTTGATTCCCCAATAGCATTTCTTCCACGACTCTTAGCAAAATGATATTGACTGAACTACCTGGATCAATCAACACTCTTTTTACGTTAGTGTCATGAATAAGTAAAGATATTACCAGAGCATCGTTGTGAGGAAGCATTAATCCGCCGATATCTGCATCATCGAAGGTTATATCTGTCACAACCCCAGTTCGCCCTCCGCAAACATGTCGTGATGGCACCTAGTCCCTATAACTAGGTAAGCCTAACAATGCGGAAAAAAAAACAACATAACTTGCAGAATAATTAAGTAAAAACTGAACAAATCTAAAAGAAAGACTATATATAAATGCCACTCAGCATATACAACTCAAGAATAATGCGGAAATCTACAATATCACCCCAAAACCTGGAAACTCACGGGAAACAGAGGCTAACAGAAATGTAATACACGGCTCTAACTCCAGAATGTCTAAACAACTGTAAGGAAGGAAAAACTTTCCACTAAAGCTGGAATAAGATAGAGATTCCTGGTCTGCGGACGCGGTAGATGTACCTCAAAGTCTCTGCTAGGTCTCTCAACCTCGGGGATAGTGCTCCTGGGTGGAGGTACCTGGATCTACAAATGAAAAACATGCGCAGAAGGGGCATGCATACACCACAACGATACTCAGTAAGTGCCAAGCCTAACCTCGGTCGGGTAGTGACGAGGAAGGTCAGGGCCCTACTGAGGTTAAACAATATAATAGGAATTTACAGTATGAAAACATGAAGTAATAATGGGTACCGCAGTGAAATAAGACAGGTTAAACAAGGCAATAGCCCGAAAACACAAAGAGCGGAGTAAACACGGAATATGTACAACTCAATAACAATGGTAACAAT
>ML367350.1:1675-26150 GCA_005239505.1 Nicotiana paniculata | reverse complement strand
TCCTATATTACTTGTCGACCACGTACACTTGCGTGTGCATTGGGAAATCAACCAACACTCCTTGTTACACACCATTTTAAATGGTTCCAACGACCAATAATGCTCAACACCCACTAGCTGCAACTGCCCAATATAGGTGTTTAAGTATGCAGCAACACTATATTATTTATAAACATAGTTGGTTTGGCCCTAAACCTGTATGTTGAAAGCACCTGATGGCATGTGAGCACGACATGTGGTAGATGGACCATTTCCCACAAGAGCATAATCTTCTAGATTCATTTATGGTGTGTATATATTCCTCTAGTTTTGATGGATAGTGGTGTGAACTTCAAAAACATTTCGGTCATGATCATACTGTAAAAATGAATGCCAATGTTCTCGCCGCCTGTATTTATCAAATATTTTCAGTAATAGTGGCATAAATTCAACACTCTTTTCCATCAATGACGTTGCAGTTGCAACCTTTTCAACAAACCTCTCAGCCATATGCTTGAATGACATCCGCACCATGGCAGTGACAGGCAAATCTCGTGCCGACTTCAATAACCCGTTGAAAAACTCTGACACATTGGTAGTCAGAATTCCCCATCTTCAGCCACCATCCGCATGCAAAGTCCACTTTTCAGGCTTATGTCGCAGTAACCAACGATAGGCTTCCTCGTCTTCCTGCCTGATAGATTACATGTGCCTCCGAAATTTATGCTTTTGGTGATCTGTTGCAGCCATCAACATTAAATCATGCAAATCGTTGTTGGGATGTGCCTTCTGGAAATTGGCCTTCAGGTTCCTCACATAGTAATGGTGGTAGGCATACGGTTCTTGCCATGCAGGCAAATTCTCTATTGAACTTAAAATACCACCATGCCGATAAGATATTAGACAAATACCTGAACGCTGTTTGACAACATGCTCTTTCAAGTGGTTCAAAAATAGTGTCCACGTCTCTTGGCTTTCATTGGCACAAATAGAAAAATCTAAAGGAAATATTTGTCCATTAGCATATACTGCAACGGCGATCAACATCTTAATATTATAAATTCCATAGACATGAGTGTTGTCTATGGATATTACCGGCCGGCGATGCAGAAAACCATCAATTATTGTCCAGGTTGGGGATCCCCGTTGGCAACAACCACGGTAGTAGTTGCGGAACTACTGGGCCGAGAGAGGACAACCTCTTGTTCCTGCTCCTCTTTATTCTCTTCGGGGACGGAGGTCCTACGGTAGGTAACAGTAGGCACAAGCAAGTTGACCGAAGGGTAGTGATTCCCATTGAATGTGTCCATTTCACAAGTGTGGGTGGCAATGTATTTACCCACTTTTCACATACCTATTTTCTTCTTACTCTCACGGAACATCCAATGACAACCCATAAACCATCTACGACAAATAACCTTGTATACATCTGGACTTGACTCCAATACCGTCATCTCACGACACTCTTTTACGATGTACATTTTTGCCGTGCTGCTTAGGCGCGCTTTATCACGAAAAAGCATGCCCTTTTCCAGCACCGTTGGTCTAGACTCATCCCACATTTCTGTCCGAATTTTGTCAAAATCCCTTGTGAGGGCATCTACATTCGGCATACTTGGAAAATGATCAAGGTAGGGAATCTTCCTTGAATGAAACGACACTTGGGACTCGTACACTCTTGGTCTAATGGGGGGTGGAGCATGGTCCCTCATCAAATCAAGTCCATCATTATCTTCCTCCTCATCATCACCCTCATCAGGGAAGGGTGTGTCATCTCCGGACTCATCGACATTATTGGCATAATCACTGTTCTCTTCGGGATTGTCGTCTTCGGGCAATTGAGTCAAGACAAGTAGTTCAACTTGCTCGTTTTCACTGCACAAACAACAAAATAATAAGCTACTCAAATTGATAAATACTTTACATATAGCTATATCACTTCACTTACAAGTCGTAATGTGTTGACATTCCATGATGGACATTATCCTGTTGGTGATGGCTCCCGAATGGACCACCATGATCCAACACACCAGAACTACACATATTCCAACTGAGCGTGGGTTCATAACTTGTAAAATTCATATCTGGCCGGTACCCCCTATGGAATATATGAGTGTTAATACAAATTCAATACAACAAAAATGAACATCATAATACAAAGGAAAATTGAAGTTTACCACTCGTCTTGTGGATTATATAAAGTAGGAGAGAAATTATTTCCTCGCTCCTCATTCACCCTTGGAGATAAGTTTAAATCAGGCCAAACTCTTTCAGCCGGAACCTGTTCGGCAAAAACTGCTCCAGAATAACCACCCGATGACTGAGGGTTATCCCTGCTTTGCGCAACCTCATTATCGCAAACGTCTTCAACATTCACGTACATTTACAACATTTTTATCAAAAGAAATTCCCGGTATTCATCCGGAGTCCTAAAAAAATCACTCAAAGTTTAATCATCCTCGATGTTAACCTCAGCGTAACAAGTAATTCCTTGCGGAGTGACAGAAAACAGATATCTTCCGGTTACTTTAAGGTTCACCGAACGTTTGCTCACACTCATTTTTTTACACAACAAGGATACAAGTCTATTGTACTCCATTGTAAGTGGCAACTTAACATGACACTATAGAGATAAACTATAACTCACTGAGTTATTCTCCACCACAACTGTCACGACCCAAAAATCATAGGTCATGATGGCACCTAACTTGACCTGCTAGGTAAGTCAATTAACAAAAAGAAACAAACTAAATAAACTTATAGAAAATTTAATTAGGATTTATCTGAAATGTTACAAACTCTTCCCAAGAACTGGTAGTACGACTCATGAGCTTCTAAGACTTAGAATATACAAAGCTGGTATGAATAAATACACATTCTATTTGAAAACTACATGAACAAATTAATAATGTCTAACACTACCAAGGACAAGTGGAAGCTTCTATAGAGAATGCACGAACATCTTCTGAGTCAGCTCCCGACTTCTTCAGCAGCTCCGCTCCAACAGTCTGCACAGAGTGTGCACAAGTGCAGTATTAGTACAATCGAACCTATGTACTGGTAAGTATCTTGACTAACCCCGTCGAAGTAGTGACGAGATTTTTAGTTAAAAGATACTCATTAATAAACACTATAATGTAAACTAGCAATAGAACCAAAAGGAAGAATAATAGAATAGAGTACCCAATGCGACGGTGACAGGAAATAGAAGAGTATTAGAAAGAATCACAATTTAACAGTTTCCAACATCTCAACCGGCCCTTTCCTTAGAATGAAAGCCATGTACCACAACAATCACCTCATCTACTTTCTTAGGGTGATAAAGTACTCAAGACATGAAGTCTAACGACACGGAAACACCCTTCGTGCATTTATCTCATCCTCACCATATATGTGTAAAATAATACCAACCAAATAATAGAAATACCGACAATAGAAATGACAAGGAAGGGAATATTCAAGCTTTGATAATACACGAGAATGTATAGAAGAACATCACTAACAGACTAAGCAGAGAGCACGGAGATAATGACCACAATTAGGAAAAAGGGGTTATAATTTCAATTAACTAGCATGATGGAGGTCTAAGTACAATATAGCAAGCAAGAAGGAAACACATGATCTTCACAAGTTAACAAGTAAGGACATGAAGGACTAGCATGGTGGAAGACTTACACTATGGTACAAGAGAATAGATATAACATGAGTATAATTATAAAATCAGGAAATAAGCATGGCATATGCAAGTTAACCAAGTAAAAGACATGGACAACACAACAACAATTGAGATAGAGGTCAAGTACGGGACAATAACAACATATCACACAAAATTTATAATGGCGCCAATGAAAAATCAAGGTAAAGGCGGAAATTTATACATGGAAAATAGATATCACATCATAATGCATGCCCCTCATCCTCACCTGCACGGAAACACTCTTCGTGCCATGACCTCACAATATTAAAAGCATAACAAGATAAATGAAATGGCACGACATCATCCTTCATGCTTTATACTCTTTCCTCACATGGTAATGTATATGAAATGGCACGGCATCACCCGTCGTGCTTTACACTCTTTCCTCACATGATAATGTATATGAAATGGCATGACATCACCCTTCCTGCTTTACACTCTTCCACACATGATAATGTATATGAAATGGCACGGCATCACCCTTCGTGCTTTACACTCTTCCTCACATGTTTATATGAAATGGCACGGCATCACCCTTCGTGCTTTACACTCTTCCTCACATGTTTATATGAAATGGCACGGCATCACCCTTCGTGCTTTACACTCTTCCTCACATGATAATTATATAAGCAATGACACGGCATCACCCTTCGTGCTTTACACTCTTCCTCACATGATAAGGAATATAAACAATGGCACGACATCACCCTCCGTGCTTTACACTCTTCCTCACCAAGCATATGAATAACAATAAAATGGCAAGGCAGCAAGTGTAAATAGCATCGAGAAGAGTGTTCAAACGAATAATCCAACATATTTCAATCACTGAATTTCTAAGCCAGCAATGATTCAATAATCCCTCAAGGGCTGTACAATTCAAGTACTTCTACAAATTTCACATTTTATCAGTAACACAAGTATAGAATCCAGCACCTCAAATATCAACCGTAGCAAGGTAGTAGTGATTACGCATAGAGATGAACCAAACTAGACACATCAATGTATTCTCAGAATTCTATCAAATTTGATCAAGTGATATTAGGCTAAATCTTGATTACTAACATTTTATACTACGTTCTTAATATCGGTAAAACAGGTAAGGCATGAATTAAGGAAATTATGAAATTCTACAAAACACAATTATAACACAATCTACCCCCGAGCATGGTTAACTCCGACACATACATATATTCTCGTCACCTCATATATGTATCACCCCCGCATGTGGCAAACAATAGAAATTAGGAGGAAAAATTTTCTCAACAAAGTTAGTCAAAACACTTACCTCGAATAAGTCAATTACAATACCGAGCAAGCCAAGCGATGCTCCAAAAATGCCATCACGCGCGTAGTGACCTCCGAACATCTCAAAACTAGCCAAAAGAAACTCAAATACATCAATTAAAGTCCAAGAAAACAATTCCAAATGATAAAGATTGAATCCTAAATCAAATCCAAAATCCGGCAAAAAATACACCCGGGCCCACGCCTCGGAATCCGATAAAACTCACAAAATCCGATAACACATTCAATTACGAGTCCAACCATACTAGTTTCACTCAATTCCGACTCAAAATTGATGTTCAAATCTCAAAAATTCATATTATAAAACTTTAGGCAAAACCCCCCAAATTTCACTTTGAAATCATCAATCAAATCCCAAAAACGAAGATGGATTCCTGAAATATAACCAAAACCGAGTAGAGAAAACTTACCCCAATCCATATGGTGAAAATTCCCTCCAAAATCGCCCAAACCGAGCTCCGTAACTCAAAATATGATCGAATGAACAAACCCTAGTTTTATATATTTTTTTGCAAGCTATTTTGCCTCTTTTCTCATTCCAAATGATCCCGAAACTCACTTTTTATGCCTCTAATAGATTCCTTGTGAAATTCTATTCAAGTTAGACTTTTGAATCACTCAATTTGACCTTATAATGAATGAGATATGTAGGTTTTAATATTTGCAAATAGTGCAGATTTTTAAATATGCCGTCAGTGGCAATTTCGTCATTAATCTGAAAAAAATCTGGTAACTCAATTCTTTAGTAAAATGACCATAAATTCCTCATACGATTTCCAAATTTGACGATTCTTTTTGCTATGGCTCTGTAATTAAGATATGGATTTAATGCTTTAATCAAAACAGAAATTGGAGCTCGTTTGCTTAATGTGGTACCATTCATGCTTTAAGAAATGGCGTTGAAACATAAGAAAAACGAGCACAATGCAGCCCAAACCTATCTACAACTCACCCGAGACCCATACCAACAAGTCCCATAACATAACAGGGAGATACACGAGCCCTCAAAATACCGAGCGAAGTGCAGATACTCAGAACGACCTGTCGGGTCGTTACATTCTCCACCACTTAAATACACGTTGGTCCTCGAACGTACCAGGAGTCTTTCCAAAGCTACCAAATCACGGTGTAACCTTACTAGGCATAAACCCGAGGTGGTCCCACGTCACCCTGATCAACATAAGACTTCCAACACAACATAACTAGAGATCCTTATTTCGACCTTGGTCCTTAAACCTTAGAACTCAATCTCTACCATCCAAAATTCATTACAAGACCCGAATCCCACAGCCAGATACTGCATAAGTCTGAACCAGTTGTACCAAATCATGACACTCACAATTGGGACTGCTGACCACCATTACCACCCAAAACAAATCTGGCGCTGATAGCAAATCTCATGTCGATTAGAACCTCGTTCAAAACCTTCATACCCCACTGATTATGAAAGAAACACGCATAACCGCTTAACCACTCATCTGATCAATAAGCCAAGAAACTCACTCGCCCGACGAGGGACATTGTCCATATCCTCAACAAAATATAGTGTTATTCTTCCAAACCTTCCTCATCCCAATACAATAGCGCAAATCTCAGGTCTAGAACCTCATCTCAGCCAATACGAGCAGCCGCACCGACAAGCTTCAACAATAAACATATGGATCCACACACAACCCGGTTTTGTACACTACCAAGTAGTAATTCAGATATGACAGATAACAGTAAGAAAACTAAATAAGAAAACTACTAAAGCAAGTTAAGCAGGCAGGGAAATTTTAGCATTTTACTATGAACTATTCTCAACAAGGTGAAAGCAAAACACACGAAATAGAATTAAGGAGCCACATTTCATCACTGTACCGTTGCGGCGTGCAACCCGATCCTGTCATATCAATCCATACAGGGTACCATCGAGCCATAATACTCGGGCTCACCGATCACATGTGCGTTAACAGAATGCACAAAATATAACTGTGGAGAAATCCTTAGGAAAAAACAATACTGAGAAAGACAAGCACAACTGTGGTGCAATAAGATAAGCAACATCACAAGGAAAAATCAAGCACAACAGAATGCACAAAATATAATTGTGGGGAAATCCTTAGGAACAAACAATACTGAGAAAGACAAGCACAACTGTGGTGCAATAAGATAAGCAACATCACAAGGCCACCTCGCCCACAGTGCCATGAGGCCAAACCGAATCATAATATGCGTGAGAAGAATCATGTAACCTTCACAACCCATCGTAGCATAAGAGAGATACGCACAACATAAACCAAGGCGCGAATAACATCCATTCTTCCCGATGATATACATGTGGCAACAACTGCACAAGAGCAAGCAAATCTAGTCTGATACAGATTACACACCCTCACTGGGCTCAAAATAATCACCAAACCAAATTTCGGTCATCCTCAAACATGTAATGAACCTTCCAAAAGTCTATAGTAACCTTTCCATAACACCTACCATTAATCATCCAATCTTCTACACTCATTCACAACTCGCAATCAAGCAATAGTGCGCCAAAAAGAACATTCAATCTCTGAGCCTTACGAATACAAGAATTTTCATACCCAATCTCAACACCGCTTCTTGTTGATACCCAATTTTTCCTCAAATTATTTTTTAACTTGCATATATACCTTCAAAATCAGGTTTCCATAACAACTGGTATTTTTCTATAATTTTACCATATTTTTATTAATTTATTTTAATCCATCCAATGTTTTCATTTTTAATAATTAATTATAAATTGCATTACAAATGATTTCAAAAATATTTCTTGACTTAATATATTATTTTTAATCCTATTGAAACCAAATTATTTCACAATTAGCCAGATTAGCACTCTTTGGCTATAATTGCAATAATTTTACAATTATAGTCTAATCATATATTTTATGCTATTTTATCCAGTAATTAGCCATTTATATTTTTAAATACTGGTTAATCATTTTAATTTAATTTTATTAAGCATCAAAATTACTTTTATAACTATTATCTATTTTTATAGATTCTTTATCTATCTAATTGGGTATTTAATAATTAACCCCTTCCTATCTAAAATCTAGCCTAAATCAAATCTGACCCCAACCCAATTGAGACCAGCCCAACACCAATCCAGATAACCCAAAAACCCAAGTCCAATCTCTAAGCCTACCCGGCCCAATCCCCACTTTTGATCTGGATCGTTGATTAATTTTAATCAACGGACCAGATTTGTTCTTTCCTAATTAAACCCCTAAAGACTACCCCTCCCCCCATTTCATTCACCCGCTCACTCATCTCTCTATCTCCCTCTCTCTATCTCTGGTTCTCTCTAGAACCTTCTCACATTCCCCCCTTTCCGATGAACTCTATTCATCTTCTCCGGCCACCTCTCTCGCCGGAAACCATGACCTCACACCATCTTCTAGCTTGTGTCTCACCCCATGCCGGCTTGACACTACCTTGAGGTATTCAAGTGAACCTGGAGCGGTTCGACTTCCACCCATGGCCTTTCATGCCGTTTTTCGGCCATCTCCGGCCGTTCGATAAGATCTATTACTTTCCGGCTAAAACCGGTAATATTCTGGGGGTTTTCCTTATCCTTTCTGGGTTCTCTTTGAAACCCTAACTCTTAAAACTCTCCGATTCTTTTAGATATGCCATAGATCTTTGTATATTATGAAGTTTTTATCTATTTCCTTCAAAAAAAACTTTACTATTTCCAAACGTTTCTTCATCTCAAAACGATTTTTCTTCTGCTTTTTAGTAATATTCTATGATTCCTACTATATTTTAACAATATATTTGAAGTTTTCCTTTCGTTTGACTTATTATGATGAAAACCCTAGGTTCTTAGATTCTGAGTCTCTTTTTTGCTGATATGTTCGTTTAATCTGTATGAAATCTTGTTTTCTCGTGAACGTCTTAAGGATTCTATGAGTATTGCCCTATTTTGCTCATTAGGGTTTCCGATTTTTGGTTTCTTCTGCTTATATTGTGTACGTCATGTTTACTCCCTCTCGTTATTACTACTTTGATTTCTTGGTACCATAATCATTAGGGTTTCTGATTCTCCCTATTATATCATGTTCGTTTGTTAATTCCTTTAATTATTTACTGTGTGCTAGTATTGAATCCCTGATTCTATGTGACTTTTACTTGAGTCTCTGATTTTTACTTGTCTATTGTGTGTTTATTTCGTGTATCCATAGGGATTTGTGATAATCTCCCCCTAATAAGTACAACTCATGTTTAAACCCCTAATTTCCTGTAATTGATATCCTTACTGTTCTCTTGTGATGCTTTGCCTAACTGATTTTTCAACCTTTAAACTACTCCCTTGCCTTATTTTGGTCGACTATGTTGTCACATGGATTCTTATGTTATTTCCTTAATTGAAATATTCTGAACCTATTCTCAATTGCATGTCCCATACTTGTATTATGCTAAATTATTTCCTTATATGTTATATGCAGTCACATATGGTATCTTCCCTTATTTGTTGTCTGCATATTACCATTTGAACTTAACCCCTTCAATTAAGGATATCTATGTTGATTTTATACTGATTGATACACAGTCCCTTAATTATGGGTTAACTTTGATTCCTACCTTATTTGGTACCTATTTTAAAACTATATATACATTACCTTTCACTAACACAAACACCAACTAATGTGTTCAAATCTCTCTCTCACAACTAAAAACTCTCTGCTATCTCTTTTTTCTGTGCTAGTTACTACTATTCTAAGTTAGTCGTCTGCAAGCCAAGGCTAACTATTGTGCATATCCTACTTCCTGTTTGTGTTACTGCTTTCTTCACTTCAGTGGTATGTTCTAATTCAAATTTCAGTTCTCAAACCAACATGTTTCTACTATTGTTGCAATTCATTGTGTTTCTAATTTGCTTTTACTTATTATTTTGTTTTTCAACATGTAACTAGGATCTTGAACTCAATTCACTTGATAATTTATACTCTATTTGTCATAACCAGCATGTCTTTATGTACTTGATACATGCTCTATGTTCATGCCTATGTTTGGTACATTAGTTTGATTAGGGTAAATCCTATTGTCCTGAACTATTTGTTACTGTTATGTTAGTATAATCATGTACCCTACTGTACCCCCCAATCCCCTGAATCCTTAGGAACTTTTAATTGTGTACTGCCTGCTACATATTTGCCCTCACATGCTCTGCATTTGTCCCTCAAATCCCATTACCCCTGCTTGTGATTGTTGGACTATTCCTGGTCCTTTGTGTGATGTTGAACTTATTAGTGTTCCTGCCCTTTTAGTGGTTAAACTTATTTTTGATAAAACTGTTTTCTTACTTACTCTTTCAAGACTGTTTTCTTACTTAACCTTTTCAAAACTATGTCGAGCACTCTCACTCTACTCTTAGATCATTAAGTTCTGCCCCCCTCTATGTGAGCATTGCCTTGGGACCCTTGAGCTCCCTCTGAACTTTGACACACTAAGGCTGGATCTTCCACACTGCACTTACTCAAATTTGGTTATGACTCTGGGTGTGAGAACTGCCCGGGATCCCTTCAGATCTTTAGAGAACTCTGACACACCTGGATCATGTGAAAGGTTGTGAATAGAATGGCAATGAGGCATTCTGGATATTCTGGGCCTATCAGTAGGCTCCCTATAGTGTAACTTCTTATTTTCTTATTCACTTCTGTAATTTAATAATTATTTGTAAATAACTATTGGGGATGGATAGTGAAAAGGGAAAAGGGTAGTTATGCGTGTTATAAATATCAAAGGGTAGAAACCATGCTATTAGGTTTACATTCCTTATTTGCGCAATATAAATCATGTTTAGGATCAACATGTGCAAAGCATATCATGCATTAGAAATCATGCTATTTAGGTTTTATGAACACTGTTTCAACATCTTGTTTCAGTACTGTCCTTCATCACTTAGAAAATTCTGTGATAGGGTAAATAATGTTAATAATTGGTATCTCCTGCAATCATGTCACATATTGCTATGCGCACTTAGAAATCTTGTCCCTAGGATAACACTAAATAAACTGTCACTCTTGCATATTCTGAAATTGTGCTTAATGCTGTAATATTGTGCATTTAGAAATCCTGCTTAGAATTCCTCATATGCATCATTCTGCATCCCTACCTGTGCATTAGATACCATATTTTAGGATTTCATTCATACTCGCTTGACAACAACTAGTCTAACTACTGGTGTATGTAAAAGGTATAAAACAACTTCACTCAGTTTTTTCTAAAACGACTGGCAACAATTCTGTGTTCTGAACAACCTAGAACAGCATGCGTAGGTAATAATTTGCAACAGTCCCTTTAACAATTCAGATAATTAGTATAGATTGTCTCCCGCCTAGGCAAGCCTTAGGTGATTAAATTGCTAAAATTGGAAATCTGCCTCTTTGTTATTATCATTTAGACACCATATTTTAGGATCTGAATGAAAGACTTTAACTGTGTTTGAGTCATGCTGCTTATTTACCTTATTTGTGGAGTTACTTGAGCCTTTTCATGTTTGTATGTTTATCCCCCTTAATTGCACTCCTATATGTTTCTTGTTTGTCGCTTAGTGTTTTGCCTTTAAACCTAAGGGTCTTCCCAGCATCTCCCTTTAGGATAGGAGTCCTAATTTCCTCCGGGACTGATAGGAAGGGACGGGTAACAGCATGCAATAGAGGTCGAGACCAACACTCGATATAGTTACTTTCACGGGGTGGGAAAGGGTAGAATATGGATATGATGACCGGTGCGCTAATACCATGTGTAGACCCTCTTCGAGGGGTGATTACCAGGTATTGCATTGATGTGATCCATATTATTATAAACCTAGGATACCTTTTATATGCTTAGATCGTAATTCTTTCAAAATCTAACCTTCTTTACTATTTTCAAACACCTGCCTGCTTAAGACTTAAATCCCCTCTTATTTGAGCCTTTATTTGTTTATTTGCTAATTGTACAAATTCACAAAAGTTGTTTTGCCGGGAACCACATTTGTGGATCCTGAGGGGTGTCTAACACCTTCCCCTTAGGATAATTTCAAGCCCTTACTCTATCTCTGGTTAACAACATAGTTGTAAATGAACCCCTTTGGTGTCCTAACGCACCTTTAAAAATCGTTAGGTGGCGAATCTCAAAAAAACAAACCCCTTTCTCAAAAGGAAAGAGTTGTCTCAACCGAATGTCATAAACCCGATCTCCGTGAGGAAAGAGGGGGAGCAACAGCATGGCGAGTCTGCTATTATAAACCGCTTTGTGAATTTTCCCGAGTATGCTTTGGTTGATATTTTGCACCCTTTCCTTTTTCCCCTTCTATGCGCAATTAATTGTTTTTCGGATATATTCCTTCCAAAAGGCAAAACTGACATGTTTCTTTTTTTTCCTTTGTAACCGCTTTAAATCATAACTGTTGTATTTACTGTTTTCCTAACGTGCAAATACATGACAACATGTTTTTAATGCTTATTTATTATTGCATAATCATGCTCAACATTCATACTCCACTCGTGACAAACAAAATACTATAGCAACGCTTGATGAGTGGTTGCGCTCTTCCTATATTATTACTCCCTAAATTCGGAAAGGCTTATTTGCGGTAAAACTAGTCGATCAGTAGTGCAGTCGACGGTTTCGTGCCTTTCCCCCTTGAGTTGTCGGCTCGAGGGTACCAGTCTAAAACCCCATAGAAACCTTGCTTCGTTATGTTGTTTCATGTATCATGGTCAAACAGCCAGGCTAAAGTGTGGTCAGCACAATAGCTTTTAAGATTGCCTTATCCAAAAGTCCATTGACTTTCCCTAAACCCAAACGGACATCATCACGTTCTGTGCATTTGTTTGGAGAACTAAATGCTTTATGCTAATTGTTGATGTTAAATAGTCGAGTCTGGTAGGGGTAAGGGCCTAAACTTGTTTGCCTTGCAGAAAAATGAGGCACGAAGTCCCCAGATTCGGCATGGTCTCCTATATCCATCCAAGATTGCTAAGTTGGTGGGAAGATTTACATTCTAGTGACAAATCTCTCGTCAGAAAATACTTGGGAAATCTGCCATCTCTCCTAGAAATACAGCCTAACAACATGATAATAGAAGCTGCTACCCTGTTCTAGGATTGTGAAAGGTCCGTGTTCCGCTTTGGGGACATTGAAATGACACCTTTACTAGAGGAAATAGGAGGATTGGCGTGCCGAGTATGGGAAATCCTGGGGTTGCTAATGCCTGAGAATCGCACATTCAAAGATTTCCTCAAAATGATGGGTCTGAAGAAGAATGCAGAACTGGCATGCTTAAATAAGTCATACATCCCTTTTGACTACTTGTATGAAAGGTACAGTCACAGCAAATCATACTGTACCTACCACGACGAGTTTGCAATCACATCCTTGGGACACGTCCATCGTAGAGTATTCGTCTTCATGTTTTGCTTCTTGGGTCTGATTGTGTTTCCAATAAATAAGGAGAGAATCCACACTAGACTGGCCATGGTGACCAAGACACTAATGGAAGGAATTGGTGGGCAAAACTTCAGCATTGTGCCCATGATCATTGCAGACATATATCGAGCCTTGGAAAAGTGTCAACGAGGGGCAAGACACTTCGAAGGCTGCAACCTACTACTTCAGCTTTGGCTCATGGAACATCTTCAAAAGGGCGAATACCGAGAAGAAATTCATCGAAGAGTTTGGGATGACCACATCGCTTTCCACCATCCAAAGTGAATGAATTACATCCCCGACATGTTTGCTCAGCCTGAGAATGCCAAAGGATGGGTCGAGCTCTTTTATAATCTGACTGAAGAACAGGTTCAGTGGATGTTCGAGTGGTTTCCGACAGAGGAGTTCATTGCCCGTTCTAGAGATGCACCATTCCTACTACTAATTGGTCTAAGAGGAACATACCCTTACGTCCTTCTTCGAGTTATGAGGTAAGCCGGTAGGAAGCAAGTCATACCCAGGGTCGACAAGATGAGCCATCTTCGAGCTGACTTCAAAAATGGCGATAGTTCTCACAAGTTCCAAGCCCAGCACATGTGGCACTGCAAAATTGTAATGGAGAAGGAAACCATCGAGCCAGACAGATATCATGTCGGTTGTACCCCTTTCTATCCTGGTTGGTTGGCAGAAAATTGGGGTGGTCTGAGCGAGCCAGGGTTCGTTCAGGGCCACAGGGTTATAGATGAAAAGGCTGAGGCACAAGTCAAATTCAACCAGCTGTTGCGAAATACATGGGTCTAGAGAGAAATTGGTCGAGGAATGGAAAGATATGACTATCAGCACCAACAAAAGGTTAGGGTATTTGGAGCGAGGCATAGTGGAGCTGGAGGAAAAATTTCTCAAAAGGATTAAAGACTGTCAAAAGACTGAAGGGACCAAAGGAGGACATCTAGTCAGAGCATACATGTTGCTGGGACTTCGCGAGTTAGGGAAACTGTACGAGAGAAGAAAGAATGCCGAGTCTAGGGAAGGTCCTTCTGGGACCAAGTAGATAGGATTGTCTTTCTTTTACTTTATCAATGTAATAAGGCCAATGGCCATTAGTGACCTTTACTTCCTGTTTATTTAGTGTCGTTTTGGGATTCGTCTATTTTCGTATCAATAAAATAAGGCATTTAGCATCTTAAGTTCTCCAAATCAATTTGTCGCTAGGCCTACCTCGGACACAAAAGAGGTCCCCAAATTAGGACGCGCTTTACATTTCCGCACTATGTGTTTAAATACCGCAATACTTTTCATAATCCTCACTAACTTGGCTACCTTTTGTTTTTGTTTTCCTCTTTATTTATTTATTTATTCCCCTCCCTAAAGGTTAGTTCGTGCACTCTGGCATCACTATCCTATCTTACAAGATCCAAGGGCCCTCCACCCTCTCCTCTTCTTAGTCCTCCCAAAGGCAAGAACAAAGGCAAAAAGAAAATGGAAGATTCAGGCAACAACAGAAGTGATAATGTGGTTCAACGGGTAGAGGCCACTGATGGCCAGGGTATTCGGATTCAGAATGAAACTGTGTCGCAGCAGGAATGGAAGTTGTCAAAGTTTCAATAAGAGCTTGATCAAGTTCGGAATCTAGCAAACCTGTCATTCTCCCTCAACGTCCCAGACGTCAATATCCAGAATCCTACACCTCCTCAAAACATCCCAAAGCAGCAAAATCATCCCGCAGCAAAATCATCACACCACCCCACAAATGAATCAAACTCTTCCAGCACAATGCAATGCCTGCCATACTCCAAATAACCCTCCACTGCTTATCCCAGAACCTCAGAACTCCACAAATGATCATTTCCACACTCATGCGCTAGGCCACCATAACAATCCCATCTACGTGGAGACCATGCCACACTCCACTCCCCCTATGACATACACACCTGAGTCTAACGAAAAGGACCTACTTATCAAGAACTTGGCCAAGGAACTTAGGAAGCTGACCAGCCGGGTTCAAGGCGTCGAGGGAATGAAGGGAGTAGAAGGGTTGAACTATGAAGACCTCTGCATACAGCCCGATGTCGAACTGCCCGAGGGATACAAACCTCCTAAGTTTGAAATGTTTGATGGTACAGGTGATCTAAGGGTCCATCTGAGAACTTATTATGACAAGCTGGTTGGAGTAGGGAAGGATGAAAGGATTCGCATGAAGTTGTTCATGAGGAGCTTGAAAGGAGATGCGTTGTCTTGGTACATCAGCCAAGATCCCAAGAAATGGTCGAATTGGGTGCGCATGGCATCTGACTTTATGGACAGATTCAGGTTCAACACAGAGAACGCACCAGATGTGTTTTATATCCAGAATTTAAAGAAGAAACCCACTGAGACGTTTCGCGAGTATACTACTCGGTGGAGGTCCAAAGCTGCCAAGGTCAGGCCTGCCTTAGAAGAGGAGCAGATGAACAAGTTCTTTGTCCGGGCACAGGACCCGCAGTACTATGAACAGTTGATGATGATTGAGAACCACAAGTTCTCCGACATTATAAAATTAGGTGAATGGATTGAAGAAGGTATCAAGAGCGGTATGGTCACAAATCCTGAAGCCTTGCTAGCTACAAACAAGGCTTTGCAGTCTGGTGGTGTGTCTAAGAAAAGAGACGCAGGAGCCATGATGGTTGCACAAAGAACCAAATCCCCACTCAAATACCAAACTTACCCAACACCTCCACTCACATATCAACCAACCCCAAATTACCAAGCACCCTCACCCTCATACCAAGGTCCACCACCCACTTATCAATCACCTCCCCCACTAACTTATCAATCACCTCCACCACCGACATATCAACCTGCTTCAACCAGATACTCACAGCCCGCTCTTGTCTACCACACTTATAATTCCCAACCATCCTATTACCAATCACCCCCTACCTGTCAAAACTTCCCTAGACCTCGTCCTAATTTTGATCGCAGACCTCCAAAACAGTATACCGCCATCGCTGAACCCATCGACCAGCTGTATGAGAAGCTCAAAGCTGCTGGTTATATCACCCCCATCCCTGCTACAACCCCTAAGAATCCTTCTCAATGGGTCAACCCAAACAAGTCCTATGCATATCACTCCTGCATGAAGGGGCACACCATCAATAAATGCCGCTCCTTGAAGGACAAGATACAATCCCTGATTGACAACAAGGTCATCGTGGCAAAGGAATCCACTCCAAATGTTCGCAACAATCCTCTTCCGGACCATAAGGGTGGAGGCATCCACTTGATTGAAATAGAAGATGATTGGGAACCTGAGGGGTCAATCGGGTTGATCGTGGAAGGCAATGACCCAAACAAGCCAGCGGTTACTCTCAACCCAATCATAGTCCAGATTTAGCAATCTGCGGATGCTGAGGTAGATATGTCTGTGCCTCTTGAGTTTGAAGCAGCGCCACCCGCAAAGACACTGGTACCAATTGAAGTTGAGTTCGTGTCTCCGGCAAATTCACCCGCACCATTTGAGGTGGCAGTCTTGCCACCCAAGGCACATGTTCCACTTGAAGTAAGGATAGCCAAACCAATTCCAGTGGCGATGTCAACCACGCCACCCTTCTATACAAATGTTGTACCGTGGGACTATACAGTCTAGGCGAGAAGGAAAGGCAAAGTCAAAACTGAAGAAGTTGTTGCAGCGCAGGGTATGACAAGAACCGGAAGAGTCTATACCCCTGAACATCTGGCTGAATCCAGCAGGCAGGCTTCCAATCGGCCTCCCATTGTTGAGACGGGTCCGGACGACCTTTGGAGGAAAGTACAGGCCAAGGAGTATTCGATCATCGACCAGCTGAACAAAACTCCAGTGCAAATATCCATCCTCTCTCTGCTGCAGAATTTCGAGACGCATAGGAATGCTTTATTGAAGGTGTTGAACGAAGCCTATGTGCCAAACAACATCACTAGTGGAGAAATGGCTAATATGGTGGGCCAAGTGTTGGAGAGTCACAAGATCATTTTCCATGAGGACGAACTACCTCCTAAAGGGTTGGGCCATAACAAAGCATTGCACATCACTGTGCAATGCGAAGATTATTTCATCACTAGAATCCTGATTGATGGGGGATCTGGTCTTAACATCTGTCTGTTGATAACGCTCAAGAAATTGGGTAAAGGGCTGCATGAGATAAAGGATAGATAAATCAATGTGAAAGATTTCGATGGATCTCAAAGGTCCACCATTGGTGAGATAAGCCTATGCTTTCAAATGAGACCAACCTAGTTCAAGGTTGACTTCCAAGTGATAGATGTGCCAGCGTCCTACAACCTGTTATTAGGGCGACCCTGGATCCATGTTGTTGGGGCCGTAGCATCAACGCTACATCAGGCAGTGAAGTTCGAGTGGAACCACCAAGAGGTGATTATTCATGGTGACAGTAGCAACCCTCTTTACAGTCGCGAGACCATTCCTGTGATTGAAGGAAGAAGGAAGTTGGGTGGAGAAACTTAGCACCGCATTCAACGGGTCAACACTACCGATAAAGACAAATGATGGGATATCAAGATCTCAACTGTGATGAATTGGCAAGGTTACGAGCCAGGTAAAGGGCTCGGCAACAACCTTCAGGGGATCTCTAAACCTATCAAACTCAAGAAGCACGGAACCACTTTCGGTTTGGGATACGAATACACTTGGGAAGAATTCAAAAACTGGTCGCCACCATGGCGCGGTCCTTATTACCCTTTGGATCAACCAATGCCGCATCTGGAGCAGACCTTCCAACAGGTCGACGTTATTTATGGATCAGACGAAGAAGAAACACTTGCAGCAATGATGAACTTGTTTCTGGAGGACAGTGATATGGACTGATGTGTTATTCTCGAGGTGGAGGGGGAGGAAGGCCCTTCCATACAAGCTGTGAGAAGAGGGACGTACCTCA
The DNA here is from genome assembly GCA_005239505.1 of Nicotiana paniculata. NCBI lineage: Eukaryota > Viridiplantae > Streptophyta > Magnoliopsida > Solanales > Solanaceae > Nicotiana > Nicotiana paniculata. The sequence continues at coordinate 7,820 of ML367350.1, read as the reverse complement.
AGAATTGGACTGTTAGTACAACAAAAGCCCGACGAGCCTCGGGGTAGCAAGGCTAAAACGAGTGCTATTCATTGTTTTTCTTTACAAAATGATTTCCTTTTTCGCATTTTTATTCCTGCAATAAGATCTTCAATGTTCAAAACAATCATTTAGTTTATCAAAAGTATTTTGAAATTTTTTTTATGAATAAATATTTATTACTATCATTTTTCTCTCATTACTTTACCTATACAGCATTACTATTACCTGTCTTGATGAACCGATGACTGTGACATGCAACGAGACACCGCAGCAAACGGACGTGGATTCAGAAGAAGATGACATACCTGACGAGATTGTCGAAGAAGTTGAGAATTTTGAGAACATACCTAAGTCCAACCTGGACGAGACTAAAATCATCAACCTAGGAGATTCTGAAAACATCAAGGAAACACGAATCAACATTTATTTGTCGCCGTCAGAAAAGAAAAAATACGCAGAATTTCTAAAGGAGTATGAGGACATATTCGCTTGGTCGTACGAAGACATGACTGGTCTAAGTACGTCTATTTTGGCTCACAAATTTCCAACCAATACAATGTGTCCACCGGTAAAACAAAAGCTCAGGAAGTTCAAACCCGACATGAGTTTGAAAATCAAAGAAAAAGTCACCAAGTAGATCAACACCAAGGTTCTCAGGGTAGTTGAGTAACCGACATGGTTAGCCAACATTGTGCCAGTACTAAAGAAGGATGGGAAGGCTAGAGTCTGTGTCGACTACCGGAATCTCAACCGGGCTAGTCCGAAAGACGACTTCCCTTTGCCAAATATACATATCCTGATTGACAATTGCGCCAAGCATGAACTATAATCATTTGTGGATTGCTTCACTGGTTATCATCAGATCTGGATGGATGAGGAAGATGTTGAGAAAATGACTTTCATTATGCCGTGGGGAGTGTACTGTTACAAGATGATGCCATTCGGCCTGAAGAATGCAGGGGCCACCTACATGAGGGCTATGACCGCCATCTTCCATGACATGATTCACAAGGAGATCGAGGTATACGTGGATGATGTTATTATCAAGCCTAGGAAATTCACTGACCACATGGAAGATTTGAGGAAGTTCTTCAAAAGGTTGCGGAAATACAATCTGAAGCTGAACCCCGCAAAATGTGCATTCGGGGTTCCTGCTGGAAAGTTGCTCGGATTCATTGTCAACCGCCTAGGGATAGAATTGCATCCGTCAAAGGTCAAAGCCATTCAAGAACTACCACCGCCAAGGAACAAGAAAGATGTGATGATTTTCTTAGGGAGACTTAATTACATCAGCCAATTCATAGCACAGTCTATAGTTATCTATGAATCGATCTTCAAGATGCTAAAGAAGGACGATGCAACAAAGTGGACCGATGATTGTCAAAAGGCTTTCGAAAAAATCAAGGCATACCTATCAACAACACCAGTCTTGGTACCCCCTGATCCAGGTAGACCTCTGTTACTCTACCTTGCAGTATTAGATGGAGCTTTCGGCTGCGTACTAGGTCAGCACAATGAAACAGGAAGAAAGGAGCAAGCCATTTATTATCTCAGCAAGAAGTTCACTCCGTACGAGGCCATATATTCTCTATTGAAACGCACTTGTTGTGCTTTGACTTGGGTAGCTTAGAAGCTGAGGCATTACTTTTGTGCCTACACAACGTATCTCATATCGAGAATGGGTCCATTGAAGTACATCTTTCGGAAGCCCATGCCCACCAGCAAGCTATCCAAGTGGCAAATCCTGCTGAGTGAGTTCGATATTATCTATGTGGCTCAGAAAGCAGTCAAGGGACAAGCACTGGCAGACCATCTTGCTGAGAACCCTGTAGATGGAGAATACGAACCTCTAAAAATGTATTCTCCTGATGAAGAGGTATCATTCATAGGAGAAGACATTGAAGAATCGTATGACGGTTGGAGAATGTTCTTCGATGGAGCAGCGAACTTCAAGGGAATTGGCATTGGAGCAGTCCTAATATCAGAAATCGGTCAGCATTATCCGATATCTGCCAAACTCAGATTTCCCTACACCAACAATATGGCAGAGTATGAAGCATGTATCTTAGGGCTCAACATGGCCATTGACATGAATGTCCAGGAGCTGTTAGTGATTGGTGACTCAGATTTGCTGGTACATCAGGTACAAGGAGAGTGGGCTACCAAGAATTCCAAGATACTTATGTATCTGCACCAAGTACAGGAATTAAGAAAGAGGTTACAAAGATAGAATTTTGGCATGTCCCCAGAATCCAGAATGAGTTCGCCGATGCATTGGCTACTTTGTCCTCAATAATCCAATACCCGGAAAAGAATTCCAGTGATCCTATTCCCGTAAAGATCCATAATCAGCCAGATTATTGTGCCTATGTCGAAGAGGAAGCAGACGAAAATCCTTGGTTTCATGACATCAAGGAGTATTTGGCAAAAAGAGATTACCCAGAGCTTGCGAATCCCACTCAGAAACGCACGCTCCGGAGATTGTCCAACAATTTCTTTCTCAGCAGAGGAAACCTATATAGGAGAACTCATGACTTGGGATTATTGAGATGTGTCAATGCAAAGGAAGCTTCCGGACTACTTGAAGAGATACATGTTGGGACATGTGGCACACACATGAATGGTTTTGTCTTAGCAAAGAAAATACTCAGAGACGGTTACTTCTGGATGACCATGTAAAGGGACTACATCCAATATGTACGGAAATGCTATCAATGTCAGGTACATGCAGATATGATAAAGGTACCCCAAAACAAGCTCAATGCAACAAGCTCGCCTTGGCTGTTCGCCGCCTGGGGCATAGACGTTATTGGACCAATCGAGCCTGCCACCTCCAACGGACACAGGTTCATTCTGGCAGCCATCGACTATTTCACCAAATGGGTGGAAGCAGCATCCTACAAAGCAGTGACTAAGAAAGTCGTGGCAGACTTTGTCCGCGACCGTATTGTTTGTCGATTCGGGATTCCTGAGTCAATCATCACCGTCAATGGTTCCACTCTCAACAATGACTTGATGAAAGCTATGTGCGAGGCTTTCAAGATCAAACATAAGAATTCCACAGCTTACAGACCTCAGATGAATGGAGTTGTAGAAGCCGCCAACAAAAACATCAAGAAGATACTAAGAAAGATGATAGAAAGGCACAATCAGTGGCACGAGAAGTTATCATTTGCCTTATTGGGATATCGCACCACAGTTCGCACCTCAACAGGGGAAACTCCCTATATGCTAGTTTATGGTACTGAGGTTGTTGTTCCTGCCGAAGTTGAGATTCCATCTCTAAGAATTGTACAAGAAGCTGGTCAACTCTATCATAACAGAATGACCCGAGCCTTCAACAAGAGATTCAAGCCTAGACAGTTCACACTAGGGCAGCTGGTGCTGAAGAAGATCTTTCCACATCAAGACGAGGCCAAAGGGAAGTTCTCTCCCAACTGACAGGGTCCATACATAGTTCACCGGATACTGACAAGAGGAGCACTTATACTCGCAGAAATGGACGGAGAAGTCTGGCCAAAGCCAATCAATTCAGGTGCAGTCAAACGATACTATGTGTATTTTTTATGCTTTCTCAATGAAAGATGTAATTTTGTGTAATTTTGAAGAGGACCCTCAAAATTCTGAAGCAAGATCAGCCAATCGCCGCACAAGCAACATCCAGAAGCATTCATTCATCAAACTGGGGCAGAATTTGAGGACCCTCAAAATTCCGTAGCAGGAGAGGTTCATCCAAAAGTCCCGGGCCGTGTCACGGTCGTCGGTTCATCCAAAATTATTTTTTAATTATGCATTATGCTTTTAAAAAATCATGCATGTTTGTTTTGAAACAGCTTTGTTTAGCAACGCTACCCCAATAATACAGACAATATCATCAGATCGAGCCCAGCAAGTCAAGAGAAGCCAGCGGGGGTACAAACTAACCCCCCCCCCCCATTTATAAAACTCACGATCTTTCTTTGGTTGCAGGCACTAAGGTTGCAAAATCCCTAAACGAGATGTCCGCCCAGGGGACAAACGTTGTCCAAAATACGACTCTCAAAACTGATGCACTCGCCGACGTTCGCATATGCCTCAATGCTCCGCAATCAGAATGCTCTCAATAATCACAATGCCGCAATTCATCACCAGCTAAGAATTCCTACTGTTAGTTTATTCTTTGCATAAGGCTACCATTCTTCCTTCCGAGGTTAAGCTCTACCTCCATCTACATCATTGCATAAGGCTACCATTCTGCCTTCCGAGACTAAACGATGTCTCCATCTACATTTGCATCTTTGCATAAGGCTACCATTCTGCCTTCCGAGACTAAACGATGTCTCCATCTACATTTGCATCTTTGCATAAGGCTACCATTCTTCCTTCCGAGGTTAAGCTCTACCTCCATCTACATCATTGCATAAGGCTACCATTCTGCCTTCCGAGACTAAACGATGTCTCCATCTACATTTGCATCTTTGCATAAGGCTACCATTCTACCTTCCGAGGTTAAGCTCTACCTCCATCTGCATCTTTGAATAAGGCTACCATACTGCCTTCCGAGACTAAACGCTGTCTCCATCTGCATTTGCATCTTTGCATAAGGCTATCATTCTGCCTTCCGAGGTTAAGCTCTACCTCCATCTGCATCTTTGAATAAGGCTACCATACTGCCTTCCGAGACTAAACGCTGTCTCCATCTGCATTTGCATCTTTGCATAAGGCTATCATTCTGCCTTCCGAGGTTAAGCTCTACCTCCATCTGTATCTTTGCATAAGGCTACCATTCTGCCTTCCGAGACTAAGCACTGTCTCCATATGCATTGCATAAGGCTACCATTTTGCCTTCTGAGGCTAAGCTCTGCCTCTAATTTACCTTTCGAGACTAACCGATGTCTCAAGCACTATTTACTTCGCTTTCCTTTCGAGCTAATCTCTGCCCTTTTATTCGCAAGACTAACCTCTATATCGTCAGCATCATTCTATTGCATTTGCATGAGCTGAAATAACACCAACTCATCCAAAGGCTTTATCGTTCGGAGGCATTCATGGCCTGAGAACAACAAGCCATGGCTTGAGGATCTCTTTCAATCTCTGCATATCATTGTTCAAAGGCATCATGGTTCGGAGGCACCATCCTCATGGCCCGAGTACATCATTTTCATGGCCTACGAATCCTGCATCAAGCAATTCATAGCCCAGGACGTCATGATCTGAGGACGTCATCCTTAACCGTTCGAAGACATCATTCATGGTCCAACGGGAATTTGCATCATGTTTAAATTACGCACAATATATGCTTATATTATTTATTTGCAGGTAATCCAACGAGCAAACTTCCATCCCGGCAGGAGTGGTCCGCTCCAGTTCTCCTAACAACCCCGTAAGCCGTTTGTGCACCTAACCTTATACTTTGCGTCCGTTCTTGTAAGAAACTTCATCGGTATACTTAACTGATGACTCCTTAACTACATACAATCTGATTCCTGTAAAACCAGGGATATATAGGCAACTCAGAAGCCAGGATACGGCCGGAATCTCTCCAAACCATTTCACTCGGTCAAAATTGGCCATCATATTTTTACCCGACAACTCTTTCATCCTTCCCGGGTAAAGAGGGGCAGTTGTTGATACCCAATTTTTCCTCAAATTATTTTTTAACTTGCATATATACCTTCAAAGTCAGGTTTCCATAACAATTGGTATTTTTCTATAATTTTATCATATTTTTATTAATTTATTTTAATCCATCCAGTGTTTTCATTTTTAATAATTAATTATAAATTGCATTACAACTGATTTCAAAAACATTTCTTGACTTAATATATTATTTTTAATTCTATTGAGATCAAATTATTTCACAATTAGCCAGATTAGCGCTATTTGGCTAGAATTACAATAACTTTGTAATTATAGCCTCATCATAATTTTTATGCTATTTTATCCATTAATTAGCCATTTATATTTTTAAATACTGGTTAATCATTTTAATTTAATTTTATTAAGCATCAAATTCATTTTTATAATTATTAGCTATTTTTATAGATTCTTTATCTATCTAATTGGGTATTTAATAATTAATCCCTTCCTATTTAAAATCTAGCCTAAATCAAATCTGACCCCAACCCAATTGAGACCAGCCCAA
>MDKI01190289.1:0-25412 GCA_005239505.1 Nicotiana paniculata | reverse complement strand
GAATGGGACTTAGGAGTATATATTAGAGTGAATGAGCTTGAATTATCTCGAATTGCACTTCCACAAAAGTTGGGTTGTTTCTAAGTCTATTTTAAACTAAAAATAACAACTAAGAATTAAAACTAGCAAATTGTTTTTCTGTTTGTTTGTTTAGGCCTAGGGGTATGACCTTCACCTAGGTATTGGATTAATGGGTTGTAAGCCTTAAAGCTTGTTTTATTGGTCAGGGTGTATTATATCTATCAACACTCAAGTACCCACTCAATACCTCTCGGTCAAAGATTGATTTTCCCCAATTTGTCTTTCTTAAGACCAAATAGGTATTGAACAAAATAGTTGATAATAAGCTCAAGTCGGGTTTTACTATCTCTAGGTTCAACTCTTTAATTGGGTTTATCAATCTCTCGATTGACCCAATTCCTTGCTAGCCAAATTTTCCTAGACTAAGTCTCTCTTTCTCAAGTAGAGACCAAGTCAATTAGGCATGAAACAATGTTTGCATCTATTAAATTTTCAATTAAAAGCAATAACAAGGCTAGATAATCAACACCCAACCATAAACAAGCAATAAATCAAACACCCGTTAAGTTTACACACTAGGGTTGGGTCTCAACCCTAGTGAAAATCTAGCTACTCATGCTTAAATTAGAAGATAAAGAAGAAGTGATAATTAAACTCATATTAATGATTAAAATGGTAAAACTAATATTCAAAAAGCTCAAAATAGCTAAAACTACTAAAAGAAGCAAAGTAAACGACTGCTGATGTCAAAAACTACAAAAGTTGACCGATAAAAGTGAAACTATTCTATTTATACAACGATGGAATTTTCGGATAAAATTGCCCTTTTCAGAGGTTCTGCGGCCACATAATTCCATGTGCGGTCCACACTTCTCTTTATCTTGGCAGGATTGGAATTTTACGGCTGCATAATTTTGAACCGCGACCGCATCTCTCTATTTCTGCGGTCCGCACATTTCTAAGTGCGGCTGCACATGGATCTTTTGCGGACAACACAAATGCAAATGCGGCCGCATAGCTGATCTTCTGCGGACACACAATAATTTTGCGGTCCGCACTTATGTCGAAGTTGAATGGCATGTTCTCTGAACTTTCGGCCTTGCCTTGCTTCTGTGTCCGCACATTTCTTGTGCGGACCACACTTCTCATAGGTCCCTGATGAGATTTTCTTCACAATCGGCGGCCGCAGATGATAATCTGCGGTCCACACTTTAGAGATTTGTGCCTATTTTTGTCCTTGATTCAGATTACTCCTTCTTGAGTTGGATTTCATCTTTGAGGCTCATTTTCCATCATTCCTGCAATTAAGCATATTTTATCAGTTTTTGGAAACACAATTAAACGCTTTTGGAATAAAATAAAAGCAAAAAGTGCTAATAAGTAGTCAAAATCCCCACTCATAAACTCCCCCAAACTTAAGATTTTGCTTGTCATCGAGAAAATAAGGTAATTCCCACCTCCCCAAGTTAAGAGCTATTCCAGCTAATAAAAAATGCATCAATCGCACATCAATCGGGACCAACAATTACCCATACACTTATGAATTATTAACAAGGCAATGGATTGAATTTTTAAGCACAAATAGTTGTAATGTGACACTTGAGCATCAAGAGTTGAATTAATTCATCAAGGAATCTCGCTCTTTCATGTAGGTCATTGTGGATCCCAAACTCCTCCTCTTCACTCATCTCTCTCAAAAGAATGTCGCAAGTACGACTTTAAGTACCATAGGATTGCCCCTCAGGTAAATCACCACTAATGTAAGATTATTCGTCTTGAAATCACGTAGGGCTTTTTCGGAATGCAATGAAGGCTTTTGGACTAAGGTTGGTTATGCTATGATAGAACAGGTTCATCTTACCTTAAGCACTGCATTTTTTCTTATCGGCTCATGCTTTGCCAAATTTTTAAGGCATTTTTTTTCCATAAGGGGGATTAGAGAGAATTAGCATCACTCTTTCTTGGTCATGATATTTATTTCCTCCTTCTTTGTTTTCTCCATGCTCTGCATTATACCATTCTTTGAAATCCCTTTAACTTTTCAACTTATTCACTTTCTTTTGCATTTTTCTTTTTGTTCTTCTTTCTTTTTTCTTGCCTTTCATTTTTGTTCATTCTTTTCTCTTTTTGTTCCTTGATACCTTTTTCAAACTCCTCGTCTCTCCCCCAAACTTATGTTATTAGCCAATTGTTTCACACGAGTAATAAGGAAAGCTCGAGTCCCAAGAGAGGGTCACGACGGAACGAGTAAAGGCTTGTACATGGTGATCAAATGAGAAAGGTTTTAGGCTCTACCGGGTTGCCTAGGGATAAAAATATTGGTGGGCCATAGAAAATTTCAAGCGGGTCATGGAGAGCCTACAATCACTTCTCAAGCCAAGCAAAACTTAAAATTTTGCCTAGAAACACATTCGGGGAAAGTTCTAGCCCATTTGCACGGGTACTTGGACTTGAAAAAAAACATCTCACATCTCACGCAGCTGAATTGTGAAAAATGATAGAGTTGAGGGCCCACAACGACCATATTCAAGATTGAAAATCAATATGGCTCGACTAAATCACTCGATGATTGCCTAAGTCAACGCAAGAGTCACAAGGTCACTAACTAGAGCTACTTCTTTCCAGGAAACTTATTTTTAACCATAACCACGCATTTAAGTGTGTTGGTGCCGAGTGAAGCATGTTTGACTCTTTTATTCATTGCTACTACTATTTTTTACCTAAACACCAAAAACAGACTCAGTCCCTTAAGAAGGTTGTCACGCCATTTAACATTGGGAAGAATCACCTGATTCACACAAAAATTATCTTTGGAAAAATTTTTAGCATTAAGAAAACCAAAAGCTTATTGACCACTAAAAACATAAAAAAGAAGCTAAAAATTAAAAAGAAGCTATTAGATTAAACAAAATAAAGAAATTACAAAGCAAGCTACTGAAAGCCTAAATGAATATACATAATGAGAGAAGAAAAGAGAATATATATATATCAATATAGAGAGAGAAGAATATTTACATAATAAAAGGAAAAAGAAAAATATTATCAGTATTACAAACCAAATGTCAAATCATCCAAATATCAAATAAACACCACCCCCTCGAATAAGAGCAAGCATTATCCCTAATGCTTAACAAAATAAGAGCGAGGAAGGTAAAAGTAAAGAGGACTCCATATGGACTTGGACATCTATGTGTCCATAGCAATGTCATTGCCCTCAGCCTCCTCTAATTAGATCTCATCATCCTGGTCTCTGGGAGTAGCTGGGTTGGTGAACATCTGTCGTGCCGCCTCAGCAGTATCGGCAACCAGGTCTGGCTCCTCAGACTGGCTAGTTGGTGCCACTGGTGCTAATGGTTATATGGGGTCTGTCCCTTTCAGCATATCAATTGGAAGGTTCGCCAGCTGTTGCTATCTTGGTCACCTCTCTCCTCAGTCTGTCCACTGATCTCTTGGATGCCTGGATTTCTTCATCTTCTTTACCTGCTTCCTAAGCTCCTCAATTACTGCTCCATGTGCTACCAAAGTGTCCATCATGGTCTGCTGGTTCTCCAAAATCGTCTTCAATGTATCATCCACTGTCGGAGGAATTTGGTGTGCCGGGATGGATGATTGTGCTGCAACAACACTGGATATGTCGGCCAACTTTGTTGTGGTTGTATGCATCAAGTTGTTGAGACTCGCCAGTGTCTGGGAGAATCACAACGCAGATAGTGGCTGAGTGGGCATGTGCACCAGCTTCAAAGCCGATGCAGAAGGCATTGATGCTGAATGATCCACATCCACTGAATGCTTCTGGTATTGCCCCCTCGGCCATCATACGGGATATCATCCACATCTACTGTAGTAGCTGGTGCATCGGGGGCATGTATAGATGAAGGCTCCGAAGCCTGGTTGTTCCCTTCCGACCCCTAAGAAGTACTCTCGGAAGAGGTAGGCTCATTTCTCAGTTGGTATCTTTCCTGAGGCAACTGTGGCTGTAAATGAACAACAGGATACTCTTGCACTGAATTTCCCTCCGAGGCTTCCCTACACGGGGCATATGAACTTGATTCGCAGGGTTCTGGCTATCTAATTCGGCCTGCTGTGGGCTTCTTTCCTATTACTCTTTGGGGGCCGAGGGGTAAAGTTCTTTTGGCTCTACCTCAGGAAGGCTCACCCCTCCCTTTTGACGTGTCACCACGACCACGTGATCTAACCATATTTGGCACAATAAAAGCAAGAGTCAGTTCTAGTTCAAGTGCAGGTAAGCATAAAATTTTAGAACAAAACATGTTATAGGGTGGGGAAGTGCGGTCCGCACAATTACAAGTGTGGCTGCAGGCCTGGTTGTGCGGACCACACAATTTGCAAGTGCGGCCGCATGGATCAAATTGCAGTCCGCATAACTTTAAGTGTGGGCGCACATTTTTTAGTGTGGCTGCACATTGAAGTCCTTAAAACGGGCAAATCTCTGATGACAGAGAATTCTTGATCTGCAGTCCGCACTTTTGCCTAACCAAATGCCCTAAGCATGCCATTCTGCAGACCACACGTTTCCTTGTGCGGCCACACATTATAAAATTAGAACGGGAATATTCCTTTAGGGCTTCCAATAATCGAACATGGAAAAAGCAATTAAACATGATAAACTAAATACCCAATCCCCAAATAGCAACTAAGAGTTTACCTCACACAAATTACACCCCACATAGATATAAAACTGACAAATGATTCTAAATAACTAATAAATTCTAAACTAACTAAGAAAATTAAAAAAAAACTCTAGAAATGATTTTGAGCATACTAGTGACGAGTGGTGGTAAGGACTGATCTAAGATGCTAAATTAAGTAGCAGAAGATTGATTCAGTAGTGTGCAAGATTTTAGCCTTTGATTTGAGTTCTGAAAGAATGGAAAGTCAGAACAGTAGCCTTAGGGCCACTGATTATACTATATGATGTGACTAAGGGTTTAAGAGTCGAGTGCGGCCACAAAATTCCTTCTGTAGTCCGCACTCTGTTACTTGATGCTCAGTTTCCCTCAATGGATCTATAGTCTGCAGATTTTAGTGTGCGACCACAGATTTTGGTGTAGACCGCAGATTTTTTGTGCGGCCGCACTTTGGCCATTTCTCTGACAGACAAACTTCAGAGAGTTTGCAATTTTTCCATCTCAACTTGTGAGGTCCGCACAAGAATTGTGCGGCCGCAGTTGCCTTATGCTGTAGCATTCAAAATTGTGTGGTCCGCACTTTTTCCATACTTTGCCAATTTTTTTGAGCCCAGCTCCTATAAAGCACAGACATTCCTGAAACACACTTCAAATCCAGTTAGCACAAAATAAGACCTATCTAAAAAAAGAAGAAAAGAAAAAGAAAAAGAAACATGGGTTGCCTCCCAAGAAGCGCCTGATTTAACATCGTGGCACGAAGCATATTACCATCACTTCAAATGAATCACTGCCACCACGTGGCCATCATCATCTTGCCCCAAATAATGCTTCACCCGGTGACCGTTGAATCAGAATACCTCATAATTTTGGTTTTTCAAGTCCAATGCACCAAAAGGTGTCACACCCACAATTTCAAAGGGACCACTCCATTTGGATTTCAGCTTTCAGGAAAACATACTCAATGGTGCATTGAACAACAAAACAAGATCGCCCACCTTGAATTCCCTGTTTCAGATGTATTTGTCATGAAGGTACTTCATTCTTTATTTTTCCAAGGACGAACTTGCATATGCATGGTACCGAAATTCATCTAGTTCATTCAAATGTGCAACCCCGCAAGGTGGAAGCTGCATCCCGATCAAGATTTAACTTATTCAAAGCCCACATGGGCTTGTGCTCAAGTTCCACCAGAAGATAACAAGCTTTGACAAACACCAACTGGTATGGAGACATCCCAATAGGAGTTTTGAAAGCAGTCCAATAAGCCCATAGTGCATCATCAAGCTTCTTTGACCAATCCGTCCGGATTGCATTCACTATTTTGGAAAAAATATTCTTTATCTCCCGGTTGGAGACTTCCACTCGACCGCTTGCTTGAGGATGATAGAAAGTCATAACTTATGAGTGACACCATATTTGCTAAGCAGGGTGTAAAAATCTTTGTTGCACGACCCCCAATCGCTTATAATAGCCCGCGGAGTACAAAACCTTGTGAAAATGTTCTTTTTCAAAAATGTCACCACACTCCTTGCTTCATTGTTGGGTACAACAATGGCCTCAACCCATTTTGACACATAATCAACCGCCACCAAGATGTAGGTGTTTCCACAAGAGCTCACAAAAGGTCTCATGAAGTCAATACCCCACACATCAAAAATATCAATCTCCAAGATGGTGGTGATGGGCATTTCATTTTTCTTTGAGATTCCACCGGCCCTTTGACATTCATCGCAACATTTGACTAGATCACTTGCATCCTTGTAGAGAGTGGGCCAATAGAAACCACAACTTAACATTTTAGCCCACCATGGTGACCACCATATGGTGGAGAATGACAATCCCCAAGAATTTCAACATGTTCCTCCTCTGACACACATCTTCTAATCACTCCATCAGCACAAATTTGGAAGAGGTACGGTTCGTCTCAATAATAGTCTTGACAATCCCGTTTGAGCTTCTTCCTTTGGTTTGAAGAAAACTCATCCGGGATAATACCACTCACAAGATAATTTTTTAGATCCATGAACCATGGCACCTCTTGCATTGAAATGGATAGGAGTTGCTCATCGGGGAATGAATCATTGATTTCAAGGCCATCATGCAGCCTCCCCTCCTCCAAACGAGACAAGTGGTCCGCCACTTGGTTTTCACTTCCTTTTCGATCTTGGATGTCTATATCGAATTCTTGAAATAAAAGCACCCATCTCATCAACGAGCTTTGGAGTCTTTCTTGCTCAAAAGGTGTCGAAGCTCCACATGATCCATGTGGAAAATCACCTTTGTACCCATCAAGTACGGGCGAAACTTCTCCTTAGCGAATACAATGGCAAGGAGCTCATTTTTGATAACAGTGTAATTGACTTGGGCATTGTTCATGGTCTTACTAGCATAGTATACCGGATGAAGTATCTTGTTGATATGTTTCCCCAAAACTGCTCCAACCGCCACATCACTAGCATCACACATGAGCTCAAAAGGAATGCTCCAATTTGGGGCGGTGATAATAGGAGTATTTGTCAACTTGAACTTGAGAAATTAAAATGCTCTCATACAATCATCATTGAAGTTGAATTTAGTATCTTTCTCCAAAAGATTTAACAAGGAGTTCACCTTTGGAATAATACTTGATGAAACGCGGTAGAACCCTGCATGACCCAAGAAGCTTCTCACGCCCTTCACGGATGTTGGAGGTGGAATTTTAGAAATCCCCTCTATTTTCTCCTTGTCAACCTCTATTCCCTTCTTTAAAATCTTGTGGCCAAGGACAATACCCTCCTCGACCATGAAATGACATTTCTCCCAATTCAACACCAAGTTCGTATCCTCACACCTTGCCAATACCTTATCCAAATTTTCCAAGCAATCATCAAAGGAATACATGAATACCGAAAATTCATCCATGAAGACTTCAAGGTAGTCCTCTACCATATTCGTAAAGATCGCCATCATACACCGTTGAAAAGTTGCCGGTGCATTGCATAAGCCGAATGACATCCACTTGAAAGTGAAAGCGCCATAGGGACAAGTAAAAGTTATTTTCCCTTGATCTTCCTGGGCAATAAGGATTTGATTGTAGTCCGAGTATCCATCTAGAAAGCAATAGAACGCTCGACCATCCAATCAATCAAGCATTTGGTCAAGAAAGGAAAGTGAGAAATGGCCTTTCCTTGTGACTTTGTTTAGCTTCCAATAGTCCATGCACACTCTCCATATAGTCACCATTCTTGTTGGAATCAATTCGTTCTTATCATTTGTAACCACAATTATGGCCCCCTTCTTCGGGACACCTTGCACCGGAGAAGTCCAGGAACTGTCAGAAATAGGGTAGACAACCCCGACGTCCAACCACTTTATGATCTCCTTTTTGAACAAATCTTGCATTGCTTAATTGAGTCTCCTTTGATGTTCAATGGAGGGTTTGACATTCTCATCCAAATTAATCTTGTGCTGCAAAATGCGGGTCTTATTCCCCGAATATCCTCCAAAGTCCACCCAATAGCTTTCTTCCTCTTTTGGAGCACCGCCAATGTAGAGTCAACCTGCACGTTAGTCAAGTAAAAGGAAAGAATAACCGGTACAGTAGAACATGGGCCAAGGAATTTATACCTGAGATACGGAGGCAATGGATTCAACTCCAAAATGGGAGGCTCCTCGATTAAGGGTTTTTTTGGAGGACTTTTCCTATTTTCAATATCCAGAGACAATTTGCGGGGCTCATAAGTGTACGACCCCATTCCTTGCAATGAGTTCACACATTCCACGAATCCATATATCTCTTCATCATCAAAGTTAATCAAAATGGCCTCCAAAATGTATCATCAACATTCATCATGGCACTAGTATCATCAATAATCGTATCAATCACTAAGTCCACGAATGAACACACTTCATTGCTATTCGGCTGCCTCATAGATTTGAACACGTGGAACACCACCTTTTCATCACCCACCCGGAAAGTGAGTTCACCGCCTTTCATATCAACAAGAGCCTTCCTCGTAGAAATGAAAGGTCTACCAAGAATAATCGAAACCTCATAGTCCACTTCGCAATCAAGAATCACAAAATCCGCCGGGAGAATGAACTTGTCAACTCAAACCAATACATCCTCACCCCAACGGTCTCTTTATTGTACGATCTGCCATTTGTAATCTCATAGATGTGGGTCTTAGTTTCCCAATTCCCAATGTCTTGAAAACCAAATAGGGCATCAAGTTGATACTCGCCCCAAGATCACAAAGAGATTTACAAATTCGGCACTTCCAAAATGTACAAGGAACGATAAAAGCATCAGGCTCTTCCAACTTTAGAGCCGTCAAATGCACAATTTCACCCACTTGGTGAGTGACTTTGATAGTTTTAAAATTCATCAATCTCTTCTTTATCACCAAGTCTTTCATAAACTTAGCATATCCGGGCATTTGCTCCAAAGCTTCAACCAAAAGCACATTTATAGAGAGACTCTTCATCATATCAATGAACTTCTTGAATTGATTCTCGCCATTTTTTTTTTGGCAAGCCTTTAAGGATAGGGAGGATGTGTCTTAGGAAATGGTGCCTTATCTCTTTGAACTACTGGTTCCAGTATATCAATCACATGATCCGTAGACAGTTTCACATCCCCTTGTGTCTCTTCCACCATGTCATCAATATAAATCCACACTTTATCTTTTTCTTGCACATCATTGTTCAGGATCTCCTCTTCTTATACCACTTGCTCATCATCCACAAGTTGCCTTTGACTTGAGGTAGGTGTATTCCCACCTTTTTCACTTCTTGTAGTCACGTCCATGGCATGCCCCATTGTGTTCCCTCCCTTCGGATTCACCACCGTATCACTTGGTAGTGCCCCCTTAGGAAGAGAATTTAAAGCTTGAGATATTTGACTCATTTTCACTTCTAAGTTACGGCTTGATGTATTGAATGAAGCAAGTTAGGCATCAGAATCAACATTATTCTCTATCATTTGCTTGACCATGTTTTCAATTCGACCCATTTCATTGTTAGAGGAACTATGACCATGAGAAGGATAAGGAGGTGGGTTGCTCGATTGTTGGTACATTAGAGGCCTTTGAAAACACGACTCCCAATTTCCTTGGTTGTTGTTCCACCCGCCTTGGTTGTTGCCTCCCAAATTGACTTGATTGTTATTAGTTTGCCTATTCTTTTGGTTGTTTCTTCAAGTCCAATTGCCTTGATTGTTTCCACCATTCCAATTAACTTGGTCGCTAGAATTCCAATTTCCTTGATTGTTCGAAGGTATCCATTGGTGTTGACTAGGTCCTTAGTTGTTGTTTCTTTTCCCTTGAAAGTTGTTCACACATTGGACCTCTTCATTTAGACCATTATAAGAATCTCCTTGATCATATACACTATCATCTTTCATATTGACTCCCTCCATAGCATTGACTTGCCTCGAGTTTTGCACTTGTTGAATTTGAGATTTTTCCAATTGGTTCATGGTAGTTGTCAACTCGGCTATGGCTTGCCGATGGTCATGTAACTCTTTATGAAGAAGAATCACATTTGGATCACCTTGTGGAACATTTGTTGTAGATTTCCATGCCGATGAAGTATCCTCCATCTCATCCAAAATAACACACGCCTCCGCATAAGGCTTAATCATGAAGTTACCACCAACAATTTGATCCACTACACATTGGTTGGTGGTATTGATCCACCGATAGAAAGTTTGTTGAATCATGTTATCTGGCATATCATTGTTGGGGCACTCTTTCACCATTGTTCTATTTTTCCCATATCTCATGTAATGGTTCATTAGGCTCTTTCTTGAATGCTAGAATTTCATCCCGAAGAATAGCCACGCGCCCGGGAGAGAAGTACTTTGAAATAAATTTGTCCGCAAGTTCATCCAACATACGAATGGAATCATTTGGAAAATTTTCCAACCAATCTAAAGCTTTCCCCCGTAGAGAGAAGGGAAAAAGCCTTAGCCTCAAAGTACCCTCGGAGACATTTGATTGTTTGCTTCCCCAACACGTATCAATGAACCCCTTCAAATATTTATATGCATTTTGACCCGGTGCATCGGTGAAGAACCCTCGTTGCTCGAGCAAAGTAAGCATCACATCAGTTATTTGAAAGATGCCTGCCCTAATACGGGGTAGGACTATAGCACTTGCATACCCTTCATTCGGCAACACCTGGTATGGAGCCGCTCGTGATGGAGGTGGGGGTGAACGTGAACATTGTCGTGAGGCGGTCGGCCTCGTCTATTAGCTTGAGGTTCAAGAGGGACCTCATCTATTGCATCATCACCAACGTCGACATCCCCCACGGCTATGTTTCCGAGATTATTGTTTGTCATGATTGCACCTACAATACTCACGTGTTAGTAACAAGGAAGGAAAAAGAGACAATTCACACACAAAACCAAATATATAGCTAAATCATATATTAGCTCCCCGACAATGGACCAAAAATTGATCTCGTCCAGGGCACACCTCTATTTGAGGTTATAAAACGGTCGGAGCAATAATAGTACCCAACAAGGAGTCGGGGTCGATTTTCCACAGGGAGCTATGAATGGGACTTAGGAGTATATATTAGAGTGAATGATCTTGAATTATCTCGAATTGCACTTCCACAAAAGTTAGGTTGTTTCTAAGTCTATTTAAACTAAGAATAACAACTGTCACGCCTTTTTTCACGTGGAGTCCGGGTTTCGACATTTTGGGACAACTCCCTTCCTTTTGAGATTGGGTATGGGATTTGAAGAGTCTCCACCTAACGGATTAAGGTGCGTTAGGGCACCTAAATCAAATAACTCATAAACCAGTTTATATCACCAGAGATTGGGTAAGGGCTCGAAATTACCTTGAGGGGAAGGTGTTAGGCACCCCTCTAGGTCCACATCGGCGGGTCCCGACAAAACTTAATTTAAGAGAATTAGTATTTTAAGTAAATAAAGAAGTTTAAACAAATAGAGATTACTTTAAAACATGAATTAAAGGGGTCTTAAGTTTATTATCCTATAGTATCACTTCCGTAAATACTCGGTAACCTTCCCCAAATTGAGGTGTTACGCGTAGCATTAGCGCACAGGTCATCATCTCATTTACTACCTAGTTACCCTCCCCTTTTCAATTATTACCTAAGCGTTCTAATAACATCCAGTACGTACCTTATGCGTGCATTACCCGTCCCTTGCCTATGGCCCTGGAGGTGTTTAGGACCTCTATTTAAGGTGGTTCTAGACTCACCTATGTTGCTTAAAAGGAGAAAACTAAGCGACAAACAAAACTCAAGTAGGACTGTCACATAAGGAGCAATTAAGGGGGCTCATGTTTACCTCTGCAAAATACACAAACAATTGCACACTATTCAGACAAGTGTTTTTTAAGGATTTAGGATCCTATAGGCAGGATATGTAAATGAGAATAAACAGAATATACAACAGTTTTATTAAAGCAAGGTTGTGAGTATCTATCAGTTTGCCTACTGATTTTGTATCACTTACTGAATCTGACCACGTTTCAAGCAGAAAGAAATCACAATTTTAAACCCAAGATTTTAGTTATCCTACAGGCTTGCCTAAGTGATAACCGGGCAGAATCCTATGGACATGGTATCTAAGAGTTAATCAGACCATAATTTATAAACCAGTGATTGATTTTAACAGGTAGATTTCATCTCTTTAGATCCTATAAGCATGCTTTCTATGTGCTGAAACTGATTACAAGCATTATTTCCTATAAACATGATATCTAAACACAGAAACTGATTTTTACACTTACTTCCTATAGGCATGATGTATAAGTGTCAAGACTGATTTTATATTGTTTCATATAGGCATGATGTCTAAGTGAGTAAAGGTGTTAACCAATTACCAAGCGAGTTCAACAAAGAAGATCTTAGAAACATGATTTCTAATGCACACAGGGAGGTTTTGAAAATATGATACTTGATGCAGAATTGATAAACGGTCTAGAAGCAGGATTTCTAGGATACAAGTGTGAAAATTCATGATCACAAGTGATAAGATAAATCTTATAGGCATGATTTCTAACGACATGCATATAAATAATAACCACAACAACCTATAGGTATGGTTTCTACCCGAACCCAACAAAGAAATATAAAATCCCTCCCCAGCTTTTACTAATAACCCCATATCTGTTTTACAAGGATTATTATTACAGACCAATACAAATGAATTACATGATAAAAATCACGATACTATAGGGAGACTTGGCAGGCCCAAAGCCAACCTGGAAGCCAAGCCTTCAAGCAAGTCTGGAGTACACCAGTAGTCCATTCTATAACACAATTGGGCTTCTGGTATGTCAAAGTTCCCAAGGGCCTCAGAGACCCCGGGCAATGATCACACTAGAACCTTTTCCAAGAAGCAGTTTTGTGAACAAATTTGGAAGGCCAGTCCCAATGTGTCAGAGTTCGGAGGAGTCTCATGGACTCCTAGGCAGTGCTCACACTGGAGGGGGGAGGGGGCAGAACCCTAGAGATCTAAGAGTAGGAGTTGAAAATAGTATGTAAGAGTAGGAGATAATTTTAGAAAAAAACAGTTTGGTTTCTTTAGAAGTAAATAGAAACAGATTACAAGATTAAAAACTACAGACAGAACCACATTTAGCAGACTGAATTCAGACATGAATTCCAGTAGTTAAACAATCACCAAGAACACTGGAATCATAGGCAGAACAGAGTCATAAATAAGTCAAACAAGGTTTCCCATGGTTGGAATTGATTTAGTTCATTAAATATTACTAGATGAGCATATAGACATGTATTAAACAGAGAACAACATGCTGAAATTAAGTTACTAATCAGACAGTCATACAGAAAGGATAGCATGAATTTAAAGCACATTATCCTTGAAAGAAGTATACAAAAATCATGAATTAATCAGGAACATGCTAAGGTAAATTATCAACACATAAAACATGACAGGAATTGAGGCATGCTACTTGAGAAGCAAGTAAACAAGTGTCATGGAATAAACAGTAATATGCCATACTAACATATAGGGCAGGACAAATCAACCGGAATTAAGTCATGCTGGTTAAGAGTAATAAACAGAAAAACATAAGGCAAACTGAAGCATTTTGAGGTCTAACTACATAGCATATAGAGTGGAAACAGAAGTGGATGCATGCCAGTTAGGAGATAGCAACAGGAAAGTGAAGCAAATAGGATCCAAGAGTCTAGCCTTGGCTTTCAGCCGGCTATACGGAGCAGCAAATAGAAGTAACAGAAAGAACTACAATTGAGAGTGTGTAAGTAAGAGCAAGAGTTTGTATGTGTTTCTGTGTCTTTCTATGTGTGTTCGAGTGTTTTGAAAAATCAGAATGGGGGTTTATATAGCATTTAGCAGAGTAGACAAATAAGGCAAAGAATAATTAAGAGTTCACAATAAGGTATACTGTCACACCTCCTTTTTCACCCGAAAGGGGGATAAGGGAGTTTTTCCAATAAAAGTGACATTATTCGAATTTGGGATTTATTTTAGTTTTCAGAGTCGCCACCCGGATTTTTGACGATGCTTCGGGACAACGTTTTGTTTTAAGATTCCCAAATCGAGGAAATTTGACTCTGTTTTGATTTGTCTGCGACCAGAAATCCGAGTAAGGAATTCTGTTAACCCGGGAGAAGGTGTTAGGCACTCCCGAATTCCGTGGTTCTAGAACGGTCGCTTAACTATTAATATTTGGCCTAGTTATCTGATTATTTACGTGTTTTAGCCTATTGTAGATTTAAACTCTTTGAAATTTAGCCTCTTTTGATAAGTATGGATTTATCTTGAAAACAAGTCACGAGAATGTGCACTTGTTATGCTTTTGGACATGTTACAATTACGCCACATGAAATGCACCCGCAATTGCAATACATGATTTTAATATAGTTTGATGTTGAAGTCGGGGATATGAGTTGTCGCACCCGAGTGTAGATTACGTCGTCAGGACTATGGCCGTGACAGTTTTATAATGCCCATTTGAGGCAATATTCAATTATTCTCTATGTTTTGGGATTTTTATCTAAAAGAGGTATTTTTAACTTACGGGATATGTATATAAATCAATTTGGATATTTATGGATTTATCTTAGAACAAGTCATGATGGCGTGCACTTGTTATTTTTGAACACATCACAAACATGTCACATGGAATGCATCCGTGATTGCTACGTGCTTATTTTTATTATTGTTTGAAGTTAGGGTCGGGTCACATGAAATGCACACCCGAAATGGGGATTATATGTCAAGACCATGGCACAGGAACCGTACCCATAGCCGTGATAATTTATTACTCACGCCTAAATCAAGCTATGATGTTCATGAGTTATTCCCTAAACTACTTCGAGATTATTATGAGGTCATGAGAAGTATGCAAAGTTCTTTGTGGACAAAGTGTAAGACTTAGTCATTGTTATCGTTGAGAAGATCACTTATATTTAAAGCAGTTAATAAGGGTTAACTTATTTGTTTGATGATGTTGGGCCTAGTAGCCATTTCAGCCGAATTCCAATATTCTCAAAGGGAATCTAAACACCACTTTACATATGAACATGGTCTATTTTCATTTGAAACAAAATGTAGTATCCCTCACTCACTCCTATTTTTATCTTTATGAAAAAAATCAACCAAAATCAATTAACATCATCTGTTAACTCAATTTAACCAAACAGACGACTTTCAGCAATGATGCATCCAAAGAAAACTAATATTTAACATGAAATAAGATAATATGCCAATTAATGAAAGCAAACAACCACTTAAAATTTCATATTGATTTAACAATTAAACAAACAAGCAATTTTCATAAATGAAGAGTTCTAAATATTAGTGTCACATAAGCTATACAACAGAAATAAGAGGAATCAAGCAAACAATGCAAACACCCACGACACAAGATCTGGAGTTATTATTCTTCGAATCATCATTTGACCGTTAGTAGACGAACAATTAAGTGATTTCTTCGTATAACAAAACCCAAACATTTTAAAGGCGCAAAACAGAGGGAGGAAGGCAGTTTGGTAAGGAAGTTTACATCAGTTTTTTTTATTTCCTTACACTGAATCATCATTGAGCACAGAGTTAACCAAATTCATGCCTTCAGTTCAAATGATCTACTTAGAATATCATCACCCAAATAACGAAGGGAAGTATAAAATCAGCATGCGACATATTCAAATTTGAACAAGAAAAACACAATAACATTGTGAATATTATTAAACAAATATGAATTACGAAATTGAAATCGAACAGTACCGTAAGACGAGAGTGAATCTGAATGCTTTAAATTTTCCTAGATCTCTTAGCTCTTAGCTTAGGATATCAGCTTGGACAAATTCTGGTACGGATCAACAGCGAGCAAAGCAAAATCCCCATCACTTTTACACAAAATGATATTCCAGAGATTCCGAGAAACAAATTTGAAAACGAATGGTAACAAACTTGAGTAATTTCAGCATTCTTGTTTCTATCTCTTTTATTGTTTTGTTCTCTGAATCTGGGATTTGGATTTCAAATTCCTAGCCGGTTTATTTGAGCTATTGAGTGTGTGTGTCAAGTGAGAGTGAGAGATGAGAGTGAAAATCAAAGATGGTGGCTGGCAGAGAGGTGAAGAGATGAGGCGCCGCTGAGTTTTTTTTTGGGGTGAGGGAGGAAGAAGGAGGGGTGTTAGGTCTTTAGAGGTTTGTTATGATGAAAAAGAAGAAGCAGGTCCAGGGGAGGGGGGTTGCGCCGTTTTTGTTTCCAGGGGGAGCTGCTGATGTCTTTTTCTTAGGTCATCTTCTTAGAGATAGGGTTAGAGATTTATGCATGTGAGGGAATAGGTATTGGGCCAGGCAGGTACTGGGCTGGGCTGGGCTGGGCAGGTCTTTTAAGATATTGGGCCACCAATTTTGGGGTCCAAACTAATGCAATGAAGGTAAGCCTAACTCTTGCCTTTCTTTTAAATATCAGATTTTTCAAACTCTAGCCATTTAAAACTCAAACTTCAATTGAATCTAATTTTTATATGGCTAGCCTATTTATTTCATTTTATCTAATGATGGACTAATGCAAGTAATTAATTAATTGACCTACGAATGCAATTTTTTATTTTTTAGTGGATGCATTTACAATGAAATTAAATCCTAAAAAGAAGTTTAAAATCTAACATGCTAATAAAATCAAGATTCGAAAAAAAAATTTAAATTTTTTTAAAATAATTTTTATGATTTTAAAATTATTAAACATGCATGGAATGCAACTAAATGAAGAAAAGTTCCTAAAATTCATTAAATTTATATTTTGATTATTTTTAGGAGTAATTTCCTTGCGGGGCAAAAATTGAGTATTCACAATTGCCCCGCTTTGCTCGAGAACATGAAGAGTTTTCGGTCAAAGATAAAGTGAGAAATTACGAGCAATTTTTGCCCGCTTGGTACTCCATTTGGAAGCATTTTGAAAAAGGTTTGACCGAACCTTGCTTTAGAGGTTTCTACATATCCTTGGCTATAAAGGAATGAGGTCGGTGTAGTTCTGGAAGTTTTGGTAGCTGGGACTACCGAAAAACTGTGATTTCACTACTGTTGCTACAGCTTACTGCTTGTTGAACTCCTTATTACACCAAGATCAAAAATGAAAAAGACTAAACTAAACTATCAGGTATGAGTTACAAAATTCATATTTACAAGTCTTCTGCAACTTTATCTTGAGTCTTGGTTGTTTCTTCACGCAGACTCTGATCTGAATCTTGATGCTTGTTAGCTGTATGTGCTGGTTCAATCTTCTTTAACTTTTCGAATCAAGAAGGGGCATGCATAGCTTGTGACTTCAATCTGTCTTGAGCAGTCTACATCATTTTCGCTTCTGCACCTTGGGTTTGGTCTTCTCTTTTTCTTTTCTTCTTTTCTCTTATTCTGAATTGAGACGTCTTCTTTTGGTCGTCTCAAATTCATTGTAACCTACGCAAAATCAAAACAAATGAACAAAATTTTCTGCCCCAGTTTTCAATAGGAAAATTTCGTGAGTTATTGTAATGAAATCTATGCTACTTCATTATTGAAAGCAATGAAAATCCGGGAATGGTGTAACCGGAGTTATTGTAGACTAGGGAGTGGATACCCTATGCCTAAAAAGTAAAATCAACTAGGATTGGAGAACCTATTTTGGAAAAGATCGACGGGTTATGCTAACGTCAAGAAAAGATCACCGGGTTATGCTGGTGTTTGGGGGGGGGATCAACGGGTTATGCCATTGTAAAGAAAGAGATCACCACGTTATGCTGGTGTCTGAAAAGGTCAATAAGTTATGTTGTTTCCTGGGGAAAAGAGATCACTAGGTTATGCCAGTGTTAGGAAGCGATCAACAGGTTATGATGTTGTCAGAAAAATACCACCAGGTTATGCCGGTGTTTGGAAAGGTCAACAGGTTATGCTGTTGCCTAGGAAAAAGAGATCACTAGGTTATGCTAGTGTCAGGAAGTGATCAACATGTTATGCTGTTGGAAAGAAAAGATCACCAGGTTATGCCGGTGTCTGGAAAGGTCAACGGGTTATGTTTTTGCCTGAAAAAGAGATCACTGGGTTATGTCAGTGTCTGGAAAGGTCAACAGGTTATGATGTTGCCTGGGGAAAATAGATCAACGGGTTATACCAGTGTCTGGAGAAGAAGAGATCACCAGATTATACTGGTGTCTAGAAAGGTCAACAAGTTATGTTGTTGCCTGGGGGGATCACTAGGTTATGCTAGTGTCTGGAGATGATCAACAATTTATGATGTTGTCAAGAAAAGGAAAGATCACCAGGTTATTCTGGTGTTAGGAAGCGATCAGAAGGTTATGCTGTTGTCAGACTAAGATCATCAAGTTATGCCGGTGTCTGGAAAGGTCAACAGGTTTTGCTGTTGCCTGGGGAAAAGAGATCACTGGGTTATGCCAGTGTCAGGAAGTGATCAACAGGTTATGTTGTTGCCTGAAAAAGAGATCACTGGGTTATGCCAGTGTCAGGAAGTGATCAACAGGTTATGTTGTTTTCAAGAAAAGATCACCAGGTTATGCCGGTGTCTGGAAAGGACAACAGGTTATGTTGTTGCCTGAAAAAGAGATCACTGGGTTATGCCAATGTCTGGAAAGGTCAACAGGTTATGCTATTGCCTGTGGGAAAAGAGATCACTGGGTTATGTCAGTGTCTGCAGAAGAAGAGATCACAGGTTATGCTGGTGTCTGGAAAGGTCAACAGGTTATGTTGTTGCCTGCGGGGATCACTAGGTTATGCTAGTGTCTGGAGATGATCAAGAAGTTATGTTGTTGTCAAGAAAAGGAAAGATCACCAGGTTATGCTTGTGTCTGGAAAGGTCAACAGGTTATGTTGTTGCCTGAAAAAGAGATCACTGGGTTATTCCAGTCTGGAAATGATCAACAGGTTATTCTGTTGTCAGGAAAACAAAAGATCACCAGGTTATGCCAGTGTGTGGAAAGGTCAAAAAGTGATGATGTTGCCTGAAAAAGAGATCACTGGCTTATGCTAGTGTCGGGAAAGGTGAACAAGTTATGTTGTTGCCTGGGGAAAAGAGATCACTAGGTTATGCCAGTATCAGGAAGTGACCAACAGGTACGTTGTTGTCATTTAAAGACCACCAGGTTATGCCGGTGTCTAGAAAGGTCAACAGGTTATGTTATTGCCTGAAAAAGAGATCACTAGGTTATGCCGGTGTCTGGAAAGGTCAACAGGTTATGCTGTTTCCTGGGGAAAAGAGATCACTGGGTTATGCCAGTGTCTGGAAAGGTCAACAGGTTATGCTGTTTCCTGGGGAAAAGAGATCACTGGGTTATGCCAGTATCAGTAAGTGATCAATATGTTATGCTGTTGTCAGAAAAATATCACCAGGTTATGTCGGTGTCTGGAAAGGTCAACAGGTTATGATGTTGCCTGAAAAGAGATCACTGGGTTATGCCAGTGTCTGGAAAGGTCAACAGGTTATGCTGTTGCCCGGGGAAAAGAGATCACTGAGTTATGCTAGTGTCAGGAAGTGATCAACAGGTTATGCTATTGTCAAAAAAAGATCACTACGTTATACCGGTGTCTGGAAAGGTCAACAGGTTATGCTGTCACCTGAAAAAGAGATCACTGTGTTCTGCCAGTGTCTAGAGATGATCAACAGCTTATGTTGTTGTCGGGAAAAGAAAAGATTACCAAGTTATGCTGGTGTCTGGAAAAGTCAACAGGTTGTGTTGTTTCCAAGGGAAAAGAGATCACTGGGTTATGCTAGTGTCAGGAAGTGATCAACGGGTTATGCCGTTATCATAAAAAGAAAAGATCACCAGGTTATGCTGGTGTCTGGAAAGGTCAAAAGGTTATACTGTTGCCTGGGAAAAAGAGATCACTGGGTTATGCCAGTGTCAGGAAATGATCAACATGTTATGCTGTTTTCAAGAAAAGAAAAGATCACTAGGTTATGCTGGTGTGTTCTAGGGAGTGGGACCCTATGTTGGAATTAATTAAGGAATGGAATGTCCTTGGTTGGAAAAGGTTTGGCTAGGGATTGGGGACCCTATGCTGCTTTAGGTTTGAATCATTTTCAACTTCATTTCTTCTTTGTCTTTTTTTTTTATTCTCTTTTCATGCATGCGGGAAAGGATTTTTTTGGAGGAAACTTCCCTTTTTTGGAGTCAATGTTGCAGAGCTCCTTCTAGCCCTTGCGCAATTTCTTTTGGTTGCACCTGCTTTTGCACGGGTGCTTTCGAGTTGCACCTGTTTCAGATTTTTAAACAAAGAACAATTTTTTTAATTTGAAACGGTTGTTGATTTTGCGGCCTTGATTATTTGAACTGCTCGATCTTGACCCCTTTGACGAAGATCTCAATCACTTGCTTTCTTTCTGGGGATTGAGTTTCATTTCTAAACCCGGGGACCCTGGCTTTCCAAATTTTACCATGGCGATCGGTCACGGGGACCCAACATTTCAACTTTATTTTGCTTTTGTGGGCCTTTCACTTGCCTTTTCTTTTTGGGTTTCCGGAGCGTCGGTAAGATTCAGGCTCCTTAGATTTGCTGAAATGGCTAGTCCCGTGGGACTTAACCTTTCCGATTTTATTTTGCTTTATCGGCCTTCCATTTATGCTTCAAAGCACTTGGAGTATTTTGGCCTTTCAAACTTTGCTGAGATGGTTAGCCGCGTCAGATTCAACCTTTCAACTTCATTTTCCTTCATAGGCACTTCGATTTGAATTTCTCCTTTCAAGCGTATTGAGTTTGGAACATCTGCCGATATGGCCATTCAAGATCGACTTGATGCCCCTGACGAGGCTAGGTACCTTTATCATATTAGCCCGTGTCAAATGAGAACCCTGTAAATCGGTCTTGCCATCCTTTCTTTATCTTATTTCAAGAATAGAGTTATATTGAAAGGGATTGAAAAATAATAAATGACAGAATGGATAATGAATTTAAAAGAGAGGTATCCCTTTCGAGGAAAGGAAGGACTTTTCTGGAGTGCATGCGGACTTCAATGAACATGCCATGCTTCTTGGACTGGATGCCTGATCCGTGTAAACCGTCCGACTCTCAGAAATTCATCACAACTAATCGCCTCGAGATTGAGAAACCTTGCCTCGGACTGTGTCCGTGTCAGTGACTCATTATCTTTTTCGACCAGTGGCGCCCTTTGCGGGTTTTATCCAACTAACCTCTCTCATATCTCTTCTCATCGTCGCCTTGTAGTGCTCTTTGAGAGTTTTCACTAACAAGACTCTCTCATTTTTAATTTCTCTGCTTACCGTCGCCTCACGGTGCCCGTGTGGATTTTCACCGATAAGACTCTCTCATTTTAATTTCTCTCATTTGCTTGTATTTGGATCCAAACAACTGTATCCTCCAATTTTGGATATCTTTGTCGATTGATCGGAAGGACTTGAACAGGGTTTTTGGTGAAAAGAATTTATGTTGAATTACAACTTTGGAACCTTTCAGTCGATACATCGCCGAATCTTAACACTTTCCCCAGCTTAAACTCTTGGGGAAATGTGGATTTTTATTTTGGTGTGACCGAACCACAGGGAGAGGCTGCCTACGTATCCTTTCGGAATCAAGTCGAACGTAGTTCAGGGAAACACTTTTGTTTTTGTTTTGGTTTTTGTTTTGATTTTTGTTTTGTTTTTCCTCTATTTTGTTTTGTTTTCTCTTTCTTTTGCTTCTTTGTTCTCTCTTTTTTTTTGCATTTCATCATCATTTTTTGGCTTCTTTTTCCTCTTTATTTTTTTTTTCAATCAATCAATATATTTTTTTTTTGTTTTTTTATGTTTTCCAATAACACTTTCAGGTTGCAAAGAGGGTAATCAAAGAAGAGTAACCGACTCAAAGGGTTTGCAAAAGGGTTAATGGTATTTGGGTAGCGAGAATGAAAGCCTTCGTCATCCCAACCGGAGAACATTTGAAAATATATAGAGGATCAAACATAGTACCTTTTGACTGCACCTGCGTTGACAGTTGTTTCAGGGACATTTTCTTCGATGTACCCCAATTACAAACACACTCTTTTGGCAGTACTCTTGTAGTAATGTATGGACCTTTCCATTCTGAACCAATTTTCCTTTGGCTGTTCCGATTCATTATTTTATTTCCTTGACCAAACTTCATTTGCATTCGGATTATTGATTCATCATTTCGAAGTCTGACAATGTTTTACGATCTTTTGACTGCATCTGCATTGACAGTTGTTTCAGGGACATTTCCTTCGATGTACCCCAAGTACAATCGCTCTCTTTTGACAGTACTCTTGTAGTAATGTATGGATATTTCCAATCTAAACCAATTTTCCTTTGGCTGTTCCGATTTATTGTTTTATCTCCTTGACATAACTTCATTTGCATTCTGATTCTTGATTCATTATTTCGAAGTATGACAGCGTTTTAAGATCTGGGCATGAAGTCCGCAAGCATGTCATGTTTTTGAAATCTGCATTTAAACAGAACTGAAAATAGAGTAAGAAAGAGAAAAGATTAAGAAAAGAGACATTCTTAGAAAATGAAATATTAATTCCATTTGAT
The DNA here is from genome assembly GCA_005239505.1 of Nicotiana paniculata. Classification (NCBI taxonomy): domain Eukaryota; kingdom Viridiplantae; phylum Streptophyta; class Magnoliopsida; order Solanales; family Solanaceae; genus Nicotiana; species Nicotiana paniculata. Next base: position 2,737 of record MDKI01190289.1, on the reverse strand, counting down.
TTTTTTTTTTTTAAAATAGAAGGGTTTACATCGGAAAGTAAGACAATAAAGTAAAACATTCGGATCACACCCTGGGATAATTCGGACGCAGAAAGGATAGCAAGACTGGCTACCGAGACTCCTGTCTGATGAGGGAACTTTTAGGCTTGGCGACCGTTTTTGGATTTTCTTCTGTCTCGTCAATGGCTGCAATGGCCTTCAGTGCCGGATCAAATTCTTCATCTTCAAAAATCATTCCGACCACCGGCCCAGTGTGAGAAGGCAGGGGATTGTTCATCATATTAGGGTCATCTTCATCCTAAGCACTATTGCCTGGACCTCGATGAGATCTCCCACTGCTCTTTTGAGAGTCCAATAATCTTCAGTGTCATGCCCCACGGCTCCAGAGTGGTATTCACATCTAGCATCAGCCCGGTGCGACGGGGAATCGGGGTTCGGCCGATTTGGGGCCACTGGTTGCAGCAGACCTGTCCTGACCAACTTTTGGAACAAGTTAGAGTAGGATTCATCAATAGGGGTGAACTGAGTCTTTTGAAAGGCTATCTTGGGAGAGGATTGTATTGGGAAATATTTGATTGGGGATTATATGGAGATTGGTAAAGATGGGCATTTATGGGAAGTGGAGCTCGGTTTTGGGTATAATTTTGGGGCCGCATGTAAGGTTGTGCAATCATTACCGTATAAGGAGGCAGTGACATGGAATAAGCAACATCTTGATGGGGATAATAGTGTTGTAGGACCTTAGGAATTATATATGATTGGTTGAATGTTCTGCGAGCCCCCTTCGAACTAGAATCCATCATGGCTCCCTCTTCTCTCTCGCTTCTATTCATCAAACCCCCTGACTCATTCTGAATGGCCTGTGATGCAGCCTTAAAAGTAACTTGACTCAATATTCAGCCTGTTTCAAAACCATTTTCGACCATCTCCCCTATTTTGATAGCTTCAGCAAACGGTCTACCCATAACAAACAACATGTTCTGGAAGTAGTCCGCCTCTTTGGCCTGTAGGAAGACTGTGACCATTTCTGCTTCGTCCATTGGAGGCTTTACCCTGACAGCTTGCTCATGCCATTTGACAGCATATTCGTGAAAGCTTTCCGTAGTTTTCTTATTCAAATTAGACAAAGCGTTCCTGTTGGGAGCGATGTCCACATTATACTGGAACTGGCGGACAAAGTCTCGGGCCAAATCGTCCCACACATGCCAATGGGTAATTTCTTGATTCATATACCATTCAGAAGCGATTCCAGTGAGGCTTTCTCCAAAGTAGGCCATTAGCAACTCTTCTTTTCCATCAGCACCCCTCAACTGGTTACAATATCGTTTCAAGTGAGCCATCGGGTCTCCGTGACCGTCATATTTTTCAAACTTTGGCGTCTTGAAACTAACTGGAAGGTGAACATGTGGAAACATGCATAAATCGGAGTAGGAGAGACTCTTATGACCACTCAAACCCTGTATTTTCTTTAAGCTTTACTCTAAGCTTCTCATCCTCCGAGCCATTTCTTCTTGCTCGGGGTTTCTCATTGTTTTTTGCTGACCCATGGGAGACTCATATTGCGAGTGCTGAGGGTAAGAGTTTGGCTTGGGCACTGTCGGCTGTGCCATGGTGAATATTGGTGGTGCATCGAATATTGCTGGCGATGCCCTTGAATCCGGCGCATGTGGGTGATCCACAGAAGGCATTCCGAGGTCATTAGGTGGCATTAGAGGGCGCCCACATGGGAAGATTGAATTGGGCACAAGGATGTTAAAAAGTCCATATGAACCGGGAATCAACTTAGGAAAACGAGGGATTACACTTGGCGGTCCCCTACCATTAGACAAGGCGTCCCACATTTCCAACATGCGGCGACGCAATATTCTGTTTTCTTCAGCATTTGCTGATTCAGGCTGCGGAATAGCTGATGCCGGGCTATCCTCAGGACCGACGATTGGCAGAATGCTTGCGGAGGCCATTTTACCTTTGGATCTTGTGAGGGAAGGAGGCTAGACTACCAACAAAACCAACCAACAAAACCTGGCTAATTTTGCACACACAACAACCTGGAGTTTGAGACATTTAACAAATAGGAAATCGCGTGTTGGGATGCAATGCACCTAACAGTTAAACGCTTCTATCATGTGATTGAACGATTACGTGTTTCATCCCGGCCTTTAAATGTCCCTTTCAAATTTTATTTCTCCCTCTTCTCCTTTTTCATATCTCGATTTCTTTTCCTTCTTTTTTTTTCATATTTTCACTCTTTGTTTTTCCCATTTATTCTTTTGTCCCTCTTTCCTTTCTCTTTTTTCTCTCTCTTTATTTTCACTCTTTTCTTTATTTTCACTCTTTTTTTCTTTTTTATTTATTTTTCAGTCGAGTTATTTACGGCTATGATCGAATCTGATGGGGATTGCCTACGTATCATGGTGTTGCATGAATCAGATCTTGCGTAGTTGGGGAAGACTGAGAATGGAGTAAATAAAGCTAACTCTTTTTTTGATTCGTTTAGTTCATTTTTGAATTTTTTTTTTTTGAAAAGAAGATAGAAAATATTTTTGGCTCTTTTTTTTTTTGATGTTTTGATTGAAAAGATCAAAGCAAGAAAAGATTTTTGGATTTTGATTTGACTTTTTTTTTTCTTTTTTTTTAAAAACTCTTTTCTTTTGTTTTGAACTTTGAGGATTTTGATAAGTGTTGGTTGATTTCCCAATGCACACGCAAGTGTACGTGGTCGACAAGTAATATAGGA